>KV429124.1:23603-107492 GCA_001632345.1 Daedalea quercina L-15889
GAACTGAGGGTTCGACCTCCAGCTACCTGCACTATATATACATGAGGACTCGTGGTCGAGTCAGAGCGAGTCATATCTATCTAGCCAATCGGAGGGGGAAGAGGATATGACTCGACAGAGCACCCAAGCATGAGTCAGTCCAAGTCAGGTATGAGTCACAATGAGTCAGGATAGATAAGAGCACATGGTCAGGGTCGAGCATGAGAAGAAGCGCCGTGGGTTGAGCCACGGGTATGGTAAGGTCACGAGGGGATAAGCCCCGAGTGGTATCATAAGTGCGCAGAGGATGAAAATAAAGGGAAAACAACTGTGGCGTACATAACAATTGCAAAAGCTAAGGTACCAAACTCAGCATCGACTGCAAGGGCAAGACAGTGATGAATTACCTGGAAGAGGGACCTGGCACAACACAGTCTGTATGATCATCTTGTAATGAGGTCTCCCACCTGACAACTGGGAAACACACTGAAAAATGGTGATTGTTGAACAAGGAGTGGTGTGGTGCAGCTGAAGGCAAAGCTACAAAGGAGCAAACAATAACTCCAATAGAACAGAGGACTTACAACAGATCTCAAAGCTACTGAGAGGGAAGACTCAGAGAGGCATAGAACGAGAGGAGAGATCATTACATTACAGGGGCATCCAGCCCAGTATATATACACATGAGAGAGCCATCACATGATTGTACAGTAAGCATAAAAGCATGACATCATAATGGTGCAATGAGCAATGATGTGATAATTGCACCATGGATGGAACGTACTGGAAAGGACTGGACAGGACCGGAAGGGAATCTGGACAGTCCTAGATGTCATAATAATGTCATGGAAAAGAATGTATTGGAACATGCTGGAAAGCGCTAGAAAGTGGTGGAATTTTCCATAAAGATCTAGAACTAATCATGTGCTACAGGTCTGGATCAAGTCCATAAAGAATGTATGTAATATGTAGCAATGTAGAACACAAGTCCATAACAGGTAAGGATAAGTCCTATCCCGTTGTGTAACACCTGAAATAGTCGAAGTTCAACACAACGTACGGAGGATAGAGGTCGATGTACATCCGTGTCTTACCAATTTCGAGAGAGGCATTGATGGTCGTACATCCTTGTCCTTGATCACTGCTGATGAGCCCCTGGCTCACCTACCCACCAAAAATGCGATTTACGGTCGATACGACGGGATACTAAGTCAGTACAGCTGACGCGCTACCCGCCCATTCAGGAGAACCGCCCGATGTTCAAAGCTCAAGCGTCTGTGTTCGGGACCCGTAGTGGCGAAGTTACGTGGTTTAGAAGAGTCACTACATTGGTAGGACTACTGGCAAGTACACGGCTAGGTCAATTAACTAGTGACAGCCTCGGCAACTCTCGTATCTATGTCCTCGACCCCCACACCCATGACCACCACCCCTACCCCTACGAACAGATGGACCGGCGTCGAAGCCACGGTCAGTGTTGATGCGCTCAAGCAGACTTTCGAGCAATCCGACGAGGGTGCCGTGCGTGCAGCGCTGGTCGACGGCAATGTTGTGAATCGCCTGACCCATGGACTCGAGGTTGTCGGGCAGCTGGTGGAAGTCGGAAAGGATCAACAACTCGCGCTGATACTGCGGGTTCGCGAGAGGACAACGCTCGGCCTGGTTGGTCTGTTTGAGCAGCACCAAGGTCTCGGACCAGGCGATCGTAGGATAGGCCGACCCTAGGATGTCCCCTTGGTTGCCATCGCGGTGGAAGACCTCGTCGAGGTAGCGCATCAACTCGTCAATCTCAGGGAACGACCTGGGAGCAGGAAGAGTGTCATTTGCTAGCAGGATGGCCCGGCTGCGAGACTCAAATAAGAAGCACTGTTCGAAGGTCAGTTCAATGGTTCGAAGGATAGTCTATGTTCGGATGCATGTACGATCATCCAACGGACTCCGTGGGCCCAAGCCAGCCACTCTCCAGGACTGTTGGCATCGTACCACGGCTCGACAAGTCCCTCGGTCTTGAGGACATCAAGGAGGCGATAGTAGCGGGCAGCATACGCTTCGGAAGTTGGGTCGAGGTGCGGCATGTTCGTGGAAGTCAGGCGAACTCCTGCGGCTGTCTCATATCTTCGAGGACTGTCACCGGCTCCGGTTATGATCTTCACCGTTCGGGGATGGTCGTCCATTATTCCGAACCTGTGGAAGGCCGAGTTGGATTCTCTCATGTGTTAGTAGGTCCGGGTCAAGCATTGTGCTATCCCCCAATTGGTTGTTTCTCTTATCAACCTCATTCATCATTTCTCGAATTTCTCTTGGCTCTCTTGGTCTTCGGACCGTATTTTCCTGTATATACTCTGGGACTTGTTCCCTTCGAATCTCAGAGACCCCCTTACCCTCTCAATCTCACCTCGCACCGGCGAGGTTCATCAGTCAGCCAGTACGTTCGAAGTCAGCAAGTTCGCCAGTCAGTCAGTACGCTCGAAGTCAGTCAGTCAGTTCGCCAGTACGTTCGCCAGCTCATAGTTGCCCCGAGAGGCTCTACACTTCTTCTCCTGCCGTCGCTCGCCTTCCTTGTCACCGTTCGTTTGACACATCTGTCGAAACTCTCCCTCCTACCTTCGAGGCTTAGCCCTTGTCTTCGAACAGTCTTCGACATCTTCGAAGCTCTCCCACGTCATTCGGAGCCTTGTCTGTCCTCCTCCTTCTTACCTAGACCACTGTACAGTCCCCCGTACATCTCATAGACACAGAGGCCTCGCATACCACTGCTCGACCTCACGGTTGGGTTTTTGTGTGGCTTTTGTGTTCTTTTCGGTCGTGTCACCGCATGCGCCAGTCTGAAGGTAGCTACAGTGCATCATATCAGAAGAATCAGAGGATCTGCAGTTCACTACGACAGGCTTGCAAACTTACAAAATCAGCACTGGTGCTGATCCATCAATTGTGACAGACTCGCCAGTCGAGTAAAGTGTACCATCTGAGCCCCAAAGGTGTGGCTGTAGGTAAGTCACAGATCGTGAATCATCCTCATCTTTCGTACACAGACAGAGGACATACAGTCCCGTAGCCACAGCTTACTCGCAGTGTAAGTGTGTGGGGTAGTCCCAGATTGAGAACAGATGACTTACTCATTTGTGAAGTCGATAGTGTGAGTCTCGCCTCGCACAAGGAGACAGGTCGCTGTAGCAGCGAATAAGGTAGCAACGGATGCAATGCTGGGCATTCTTGTGATTCGGACGCTCCCCGGTGAGAGGAGGCAAAGAGTAATATATAGTCTGAACCTTCGCAACAGGCTCTTGGGTACTTCCTACACCTGGCTGGTCATGCTCACTGACTTATCATCACTGTTCAATCATCAGTGGTCGGATCCGAAGTACTTGCATTACACATTTCAAATGTCAGTCATAACAAGTGCCTCATTCAATGTGCAACTAAATCAGCTCCGGACTGGCAGCATTCCACAGTACCAGTAGGTACCGAATGAGACATGTCATGGCCTAGACTGTTAAACAAGGAGTAGGAAAGGAGTGGCTTCAGTAGTAGAAGGCAACTACTTGTAAGTAAACAGAGGACAGACCTAACAGACTCAGAGGTATAGGAGAGGGAAGACTCCTGAGGCGCACCGGAGAGCGTTAGAAGTCGATACATTCTGAGGGGCAGACAGCCCAGTATATGTACATGAGCAGATACCAACATGTGACTACTTACAAAGCATGACATATCTGTATGACATGAAAAAAGCGAAGTCATATCATAGGAATCAGACCACATAGTATCATAGCTACCGTGAGAAAAGGATAAGGCTATGGGGAATCCCCGTCTCCATGGTACATAGGAATTCTAGAAGTATATCTTCTAGAATGATGTGTTACTTCTGGATACGTATCTGATGGCAACACTATTCCAGAACGATTCCATAGTAACTAGATTCTATAGCAACATAGAACATTCTAACTGCTAACCATTCCAGGACAGATGAACTGATCTAAGGTAAGCTGGTTTGGCTAACAGCTGAACTGGTAGCAGTTCAACATAGACGAGTCCACCAGGTCAGGTTGCATGTATGTTAGCCAATTGGCCTAAGGTCTCCAAGTACACCGAACTTCGAGCGGGGATACATCGGTGACAATCAAGAATCAAACACTGGGTACTGAATCGCTGCGGCGTGCACGCCGCGTCAAATTTTGAGATGGCAGTCAGCACGCGGCGCGACGCGCACCGAGGCTCCCTCCGACTTGAACTGTATTAGTATAGGGGTTCACCGGTATGGCCTCTACTGCTCAATTCGAAGTAAGAATGCATTGTCATTCAGTGCCAGTGGATTCAGTGTTCGTCATTGCATGGTTAGTTCTAACACACTATTGAGGATTGGCAGTCAAGCCTGCACATGAGAAGACTGCCTGTTCCATCTACAACATGGCGGCTTTCCTGCAGGCTTCCCGGCGGGCTCAACCACAGAATGTGATAGCAAGGTCCACCTGTAAAGCTTGTTCAATCAATATGAGAAGTCAGACTTACGGCACACTCGCATTGTCCGCACTGCAGCATACAGGCTGTTCAATCGGGCATTCAAGGGTTGTACCTGGATCCCACGTGAGTAATATCTGTTTATCGATACTTACTGGAGACTTACAGTGTGAACCAATCGCATCACAGCCATTATAGAATTCGAATTCAACGGCGACGTCAGAGGGTGTGCTAAATTGAATGCTATCAAGAGCCCTTGAGTACTTGCCAGCATAAAGAATGACATACGCAAGATTGGTGTCTATATCCGCACAACTATCTCCGTTGACGAGAGATGCATTGACTACAGTGCATCCCTCACCATTAGCTCCACATGAGCCAGTTTGAAGGTAGCTATACCCGATCAATGTACTCAAAAAAGCGCATCTGCAGATCTGTATTTGGAATCTTACGAGTACAACCCAGGCGCGGGACCGTTGAATGTGTAGGAGGTTTCACCAGATGAATACAGCGTGCCGTTAGGGCCCCAGAGATAAGGCTGTATGTGTAGGACCCGTTAACGACTGCCTTATGAGTACTGAATTTGCTATCCGTATACGTACGGCCCCGTAGCCACAGCTGACACTCGGTATCAGTAAGCATGACTTCCAACAAGAATAAAGGCTTACTCGTTGGTGATGGAGAGCGTGTGAGATTCGGCGTGCACGTCGGAAACGGCGTAGAAGATGCTGAAGAGAACAAGTCTTGCAGCATTCCCGACCATGATGAGTCTTGGTAATACTCCAGAGGAAATTCAATCGCACAAGGGAGTTTGAGCCAGAGGAGGTTTTAGAAAGAGCCATCATGATTGTTATAGGCCTTGGGCGTCTAGACCTGTTTAGTGCGCCGCATAGTGTAAGCAATAGCAAGTCAACTGCGGCAGCATTCTCATTTCATGATTTCGTCCACGGCGTTGAGAACTCACCTGACGTGAGCTTGACATACTCCGCTTGTCAGAAAACGCACAGTGTCCCATAACTAGCTAGCTCTGCATCAGTAAACATGATTGACATCCTGGGTTTGATGGATATCTGAAGTCTGAACCGGGGGCCGATGCAGAGAAAACCGGTCGTCATCTACGAAACTCACCTACACACTGTACTTGACTATATTCATTGCAGGCTGCTTCAGTATTCAAAAGCGGAGTTAGCCACGTACCGGGGATTACAATACTGCAAAACGCACCGTAACAATCCATTTTCGTGGGTCTGATCCATCCCTTCTTGCTTGAAGTCAAGGGAGAACCTTTCAGGATATGCCATTTCGCAGGAGCTGCTCTAGACTGCTGCAGACCGATACTAGGGAGACGACTGTGTGGAAGCCTGTGAGTCTCAGGAGTGTAGAGCATATGACAGTCCGGGCAAGTTGTGCCGACCGCCTCCTTTCATCGCGTGCGGCTATCAATGCGTTATAGCTGTAGGCCGAGGTGGATCTAGTGGTTAACAGTGAGAACGTCAGCTTCCAATCTAGCGTCAGTTTCATATCGAGAACAACGTGCGGTGGTATGGAGGCTTTACGCAGAGATGGCTAGCCAGTCTCGCCATTGCCTAGCCCTCAAGATGAATCATCGGTGCACCTTGTGCGACTACCGACATATGCAAGCTTCGCACGCTGACTCGGATCGATAGACGTCTGACATGGATTAGACATCTGCATCGCATCCGAATAGGCATTTGTGCCGCTCGCTGGTGGGGCAACTCCAACTTCATGTAGCCTCCGAGGACTTGCCGGCGGAGTATCAGCTTGGCTAGCACACCGTGTCTGAGCTCGACTTCGTCCATAAAACAGGGATAAGACGAATTTGGCGTGTCGAATAGTAGATCGAATTAGGGGAAGTAACTCACACATTCACAGATCGGACTTGCTAGGACTTGCTAGGACTAGGGCCACTTTGATCTGGTGTTTGGACTCAGTCAGATGATACCAATTCCTTCTGACAGTACGACTAACGATCCGAGGTGAGCGCACCATTATTACAATGTCTCGAGCAATGTGTGTGATATTGATGGTGCCGTCTAGACATCAAGCGCGAACACGATGACTGCTGATACTACTCGGACAGCAATTGCCATCTTCCCTATCCTAGCATCTTTCCGATACCACGGATGTCTTACATGAGACAGAGTACAATACCGAAGGACATACCGATGCCAGGTGCTCAGGACATTCTCCCATTGCGAGCGACCCGCCTCGCCTAGAGCGTTCTCCACCTCGTAATGCTCAAGGTGACGCGCTGGTCATCTTCCGGTCGGCGTGCGACTGTGCAACCCGGGCAGAGCAGCGAATAAGACGCCACCGGCGGATCGAAGATCACACGTAGTTCCCTCGGAGCCGGGCGGCGCACAGGATTATCCTCGCGGTAAGTATCTGATACGTTGGTGCAGACGCAGTGCTGGTGTTGATAGAATCTAGTCCGAAGTCAGCATCACTTCGTATAGCTATGGTAGAGCTCAGTTATACATCCCTCACTTGTTATCCCCGACCTCCCTCTCGATACACTTGAGCAATCGGCAAGAATGAGATACAGGGAAGCTACGCTCGCGCAGACATGCCACGGTAGAACCGTTTTGCATAGGAGCGATTACTTCCTTGACACCGTCTGTCCAGGCTGCCTTTGGTCGTGACTGCAGTGGCAGCCCCACTGTGTGCCTGAAGATGTCAAGAACACGGCGCGCGCTGCCACTGATGGAGGAGACCTTCATCGCCGCCAGTGGAACGCCGTACGTCGATGACGTCAGGTATACCCATTGGCAGAGCTCCTTGCGCTCTACAGACGGGCACGATTGATCTTCTTTACTTATATAGCGTAAGACTGGAAGTTTGTGCGAGTCGTATCTGCAGACGACGTACAACTCATCAGCATCATTCTCAGATTGAAAATATGCTTAGACATATCAAGATGAATGCGTGCTCTACCTGTCGCAATATGTCCATACAGCCTGCATAACGAGCTTCAACCTAACGTGGGTTAGCTAATTGTACAACACCTCTCGTTAGGTCGTCATGGGCTGATCAAGCTCCTCTATCAGCATGACGCTGAGCGTGGCAAGATATGATAGAGGGACATCACGAATTCATGCGTGTACGCCTCCAGCACACTGTCCCACGCTGAAGTGCCTCTTGAGAGAGTTCGGTGTCTCGCGCGAGCTAATCTTCAAGCAGGCCATATGCGGTGGCATGCTCGGGTATCTTCAGCTCGTCAATCTCCACGTAGTGAAGGTGTTTGCTTCTTACGCTGAATGAGTGCCAGCAAGACAGAGTGGCGAGAGAAGGACTCGCGTTTCTGTTCTGCCATACGCTCCAACTCCTGCACATTCCGCCTGTCGTTTCCCTCTCATTTTTTCGCACGTCCATATACTCTTAGTATGCGCGACACGAGCATAGCGTTCTTCATTTTGAGAAGCAGCGTTCACCTGAAAAGGCTGATGGTATGCAGGCGACATCAGGCGGCTGGAGATGAGAGCGGCTAACCACAGATGGTCCATCGTAGTGGTATATCAAGAGCACTCCGACAAAGATGTGTCGGTCATTCAGTCTCAGGGAGGAAGCGAAGATGAAGAGCGGCGAGCGCGTCGAGCAAGACATGAAACAGTAGCGGCGCAGACAGCAGCTGCGCAGTTCAGACGCGACCACGTGATGTAATCCGCTCGCGCGTCGCGCGACGGGGCTAGTGCCTTGTAAGTGCCTTCGGTTCTCTTGAGTTGCCCGGCAGCAGGTAAGCCCATCCTCTGGTAAATTTAGCATGCTAGTAAGGCGTATAATATAGCTTTAGGTCGTATCTTTGTCACAAGCAAGGCCCGCCGGGCCACTCAGCCTACGCTTCCGGGTCCCGGTACACATCCCGCTGTCAAATATCGAAAGAGTTTCTCAATCAAAAAATGTCAGCTTCTATGTAATGTCTTAGAGAGTAGTATCAGAATATTATACACAGCGTAGCACGTTCAATCGCTGTTCCGGTGGAATTGTTGACAAGCTGAAGACGTTTGCCAGTGGAGTACTGTCATGTTACAGTTAAGTAGTACATACGCACATTCAGCGATTCAGACGCAGACAGCTGAGACACTAATAATATACACATGTTGTACAATCTAACCCTATTTGACACTGCAGAGAATGGGTGCTCAATCGCAGAACGTGATGGCAAGGTTAACCTAGCAACGGCCCGGGGGTTTATACTCTCAGTAAGTCGATACAGTGAAAGAATGCTTACATTTTCAGCGCTGCAGCCGACTTGCTTATAAGTCTGGTCTGCTGAAACAAATGCTTCCGGGCAGTCGGCGGAGGTGCCTGGGTGTCCCATCAAGAGCATCTGTCAACTGACTTGCTTATGAAGTTTGTCCACTTACAGTCCGCACCGGCTCCATCACAGCCTCCGTAGAACCCGAAGCCACTCGTGACGCTGAATTCGTGGCTGTACAAATATATTCATGAGGTCGGATCTGAGCAGGATTATCTGACACGTACGGTGGAACCAAACTGATATCGGCGCTGCTAGCGCCATTGATGAGTGACGCCTCGACCAGAGTACAGTACTCCCCATCATTTCCGCAATTACCGGTCTGGAGGTAACTGTGAAATGGAGAGCGCTGAACATACAGTAAAATGAGGATAAACACAGTTTCATACGCGATCAGGCCCGGGGCTTCACTGTCGAAGGTGTAGGTTCCTTCGCCAGAATAATAGAAAACGCCGTTCGGGCCCCATAGGTATGGCTGTAACCAACGATACAGTGAACACGATTCTCCACTACATGGAAAAAAAGAGAACGTACGGTTCCATACCCGCAGCTGAAATTCAAATAAATGAATAAGATGGTCAAGAAGCGCAATGCTTCGCTCACTCATTCACGAAGGAGACGGTGTGAGTCTCCGCTTGCACACGCACGAAGGCGGTGGCAGCAGCAAAGAGGGCGACAGTCGTAGGCTTGCTGAACATTGCTGGGGTGAAAGGAGCAGTACTTTGAGGGACAATGGTGCTGAAGTGCGAAGTCAGAGCCTGAGCTTGGTGACCAGAGTGAAAGGTTTTATATACGTAGGGACTCCAGGCACAGGCTGAGCATCCTTTTCAGGCGTACAGGTAATCGTTCCTAAGCTGTCATCTGTGTAGATGGCAGCAGAAAGAGATTGGGGCGTAGCCTCATACCTCATCATCTGTTCTCTGATCCTATGCCATAGACACCGTGCTGCTGTACCTTGAAAACGGCAGATGGAAGGGACCGGGGTATTCCGCCATTCTAGACAGAAAAAGAGCCAATTTTCCTTCCACTGTCCCGGAAGCATCCAGTGAACCGTTAAATGCGGACCTGGAAACAAGAACGGTGTACAGCTATCACATGAGTCAATATTCGGTAAGACAGTCAAGACACATACAACAACCCGGATAGGCAGCTTGAGCAACAGCTTGGATTCGGCATTCGCAGCACGGTCTGTGAAGACTGTACCGAGACGATATTCTCATTGTCTTGTACTTCTTTATGTCGTGTTCGTCATTATTTGACTCCATTGGCCCTCTTCAGACGCGTTCTCCTGCCGAACCAAACTACGTAGGAATGAGTATTGCTTTCTGTACGTGAATCCATCCTGGTGTTAATACTAGAACCCGTCAAGGATACGCCAGGCCAGTCTGTCATGGCTAAATGGGGGCCATGCTAGGCTCACTCTGAACATATTAGGCCCGGTGACAAGTCTTTATCAGGTACGGCATCTCCAGATGGTATGCACCATAAATCACCGCGCTGCACGATGGGCCTAGGCTCATGCCGCTGAAGGAATGCTTTCGGACAGCAATAATCGTCACTTTTGCTACGACAGCGTGGGACAATATACCATCATTGTAAAGAGCAGCCTAGTCAGTCAAGCCTACTCCGTTGGCAGGCGGCCATCAAGGCTCTACGACTCGGGGCCGGGTCCAGTGTCAATATGGAACACAGCGTGCGATGCTAGGACGCCTGGCTCGCAAGATCTCACCGGAGCAACTCGTGCGAACATCAGCACCCACCAGAGCACATGGACATTCTTCAAGTAACTTAGGCGTCTTCGGTTGAGCTAGCGTTCAACTTATACTGTTCGCTGTCAGTGGCATTCTGACTTCATATAATCACGGTGGATTATATGCCTATGGGGTCTGCTGCCTAAGTCAAATAGACTCGACTTGCATCAATGACAGGACTCACGATCAGAGAAGAGCACACGGAGCTTCTGGGCCATGAATTAGAAGATATGTATGCATATTGTAAACTTAAGCGTCGACTTTGAGACGCCTTGCGCGAACACGATGACCGCGCTGAACGGCACTAGAGTGACAAGACCCGACCCAGATGCCTTCCGAGTCAACGGACGTCTTATATAAGCATGAGACAGAGTAGCGTACCGAGGTCAAACGCTCAGCGTATTCTTCCATTGCGCGTGGCCCACTTGAAACTTCCCCCAGCACCCTCTCCACCTCAGTATGCTCGAGATTCAGGACGACGCACCGAACATCCTCCGGTCGGCGCGTCCCTGCAGCACCCTCCGAGTAGAGCAGAGCGTGAGACGCGACGAGCGTATCAAGAACTACCAGTTCTCCCGGAGCCGGTTGGCGCACAGGAACATCCTCACCAGCCAATAAGCCGATGTACACGCAATGCTGGTGCCCAAGCTAGTCCAAGGTCAGCATGTTTTCGTGCAAGCGCGGCAAAGAGACGTACGTCGTCCCATTTGATATCCTTGACGCATTCCCTCTTGATACACCTGAGCAGCGCTACGAGCAGAAGACGTTCATGGATGCTGAGCTCGTGCAGGTATGCAGCGGTCGGGCTGTTCTGCATGCTCTTGATAACTTCCTTGACGTCTGTCCGCGCCGTCTTTGATCGTGGCTGGACCAGTTCCACTGGCCGCCTGCAGATGACGAGCACACGTCGGGCGTCGCAACTGATAATATCACTGATGAGGCCGGTAAGTTGCGTCAGGCTCCGGACTACGATGCAAATGCTCACTATTATTGAATATGATACCGTGGACGGCGGAAACGGTCATATACGGCACGTCCGAAGGCCAGTCAGGCACACCGCTGTCGGTGTAGGTGAGCTCGTTACCAGCTTCGCTCAGTCTGATTGTACGAAACAGACATGACACCACAGTGTTGGCCTTGAAGTAGTGTATCCGGGGCGCACACACCAGCGTGATTCAGTTCTTTCCGATTCCGGAGCGTCTCAGGCGGACCTGATGAGCGCGTTGTACGACGAACAGCACACTAATATTCCTCCCGCCTTCATCACCGCCCTCCTGTTTTCCTGCTTGACACTTCACACCGCGGGCAAATCAGTTTGTATGGACTCCGAACATCCTAAGAACAAAGCAAGCGGTGGAGAACCTTTAGTGGCCATGTTCGGGGGCCAAATACAGCCCCGAAAAGGTTGGATTTTCACCGGAGAATTCAAAGTTTTCGGGGATTTTGACCGAACATGCTTAGAAAATGCTTTATTGTCTGAGTACGCATCGTAGATCCTTGGATAACTTTGCGTATGATAGGAATCTTTGAACTCCGAACATGCTCCGTCAAGGTTCTCCACCAGCCCGAGTGTTCTATGGATTTTCGGAGTCCGAACAAGTTGATTTGCCCGCGGTGTCACTGTTCGCGTAGAATAGGAGGGCTGGGGGCTGCTTACCGCATGTCAACGGCCACCTCGTGGCACATCGAATACATAGTCCGCTAGGCGCTCTGGTGTGCCTCGGCCGTAGCTACGCTGTCACGAAGTGTCATTTGGCCACTGAGCCTGGATGATAGTATACGGCAGGATAGGCTAAAGAAGATATATCAAATGGAAAATACTCACCTTCAACGACGGAGCTACGGCTCGTAGAGCGTAAGAATGGCTAACAACGGCCTGACGGAGAAGGATAGCGGGCAGCTGATCATGTCGGCGGAGTCAACTGGCACACGGCTTGGCTTCTGATTCAGTTGTGATTGAACTACTTGTGCTGAGGCAGAGTGGAATTGTGCCTCAGGGTACAGCATGCGGTCGAGGAAGAAGAAATGTGTCAAAGCCCCAAATGATCCATAACAACGTAGAGAACTGTCGTATGCATCATCATACAGTGACCTCCTCAATCTTCCCGTCACTCCGCGTCTCATGCGTCTGCGCGACCTTCCTGCTACCGCGCATCTCCTCCTTCGCCTGAGCAATGGCGTGCTCACGCTCAGCCCTCCTCTCTGCGATATGCTGTAGAATATCGCCCCTGCGAGTCGGGACACCCGGTTTCTTCGGGGAACCCTGGTACAGACGTAGCAGTTCTGCACGCCTCGTAAGCTGGAACTGCGTGATTCGGAAGTTCTCCTCCAGCCAGTCCTCGCGCTGTTCCCGCTCCTCTGCAGACATGTCCTCCATGGCGAGTGGGTAATAGAACGGCTCGACGAGCCCGACCACTGCGCGCTTGAAGGTCTTGTGCGGCACAGTCCGGGTCATTGCCCGTGTTTGGGGGTCGCGGGTGACGGGCGACAAGTAATTGTCGGTGCGAATGTATGTCGTCTTAACGCCATAGACCGCGGAGAGGTACGAACGCAGGTCGGTCTTCGTCATGGACGGGGGAATACGGAACGTCGCCTCGTAAGGGTTGTATGGCTGGCCGGGGGGCGTATGGTTGCGCACGAACTTGATGATAATGTTGGGGAGGTATATCTTTTGGCCGACGACCTGCTCCTCCACCTCTCCCGCCTCGTTCACTTTCTGGCGCACACCGCGAACCCTGCTCCTCTGTGCGTTCAGTCGCTCGAGCCATTCGCTCGCCGTGAGATTCTCTCCATTGTCCTGCAACAGTTCGCCTTTCGCAGATGCACGGTTGTAGTGTGCGAGTTCGGTCGGGGTGAGACCCTCTAATGTTGCGTCAGACTCGACGGGAAGTTTGGGATGCTTGGTCCTTTTTATGCGTAGGCGGCGGAGGCGTACGGAGCGAGGAGTGGATGTTGTCCGGGCCACCGCAGCTGCATCGGGGATGGTAGCATAGAGGCGTCGAAAGCAGTGCTGCATGTCGGACTCGCCGTGCAGTTGACTTGCTGGCACTGCAGTGGGCAGCTCGTCTTCGCCGGCTGCAATTCGCGTGCGGGCTGCTGGAAAAGGAAAAGGAAAAAGAAAAGGAAAAGGATTTGTACGTGCTTGCGCCTGGTGACGTAAGCTCGGCTCTCCGTGAAGTGCGAGCACTAAGTACCACCAGCGTCCGATTCGCGCAGGTTCTCTGCCTCGCACCTCCGCCATGGCCTTCTCTCTCTATCGGGTTGGGCGATTCTTGAGGTCAATCTTCTCTCCTCTTGCTGCCTTTGTTGCTTTCAGCTGCCTTCTTACATTCCTTTTCGTGCTCTACCAACCCAACGCTGGTCCCGGTGCGAAACAGCGCGTCGGTTGGCAGTCTTGGGAGATCGTCAACGACGTCTCTGTCTCTGGCACAAGTGGAAGTGGAAGTTCTGGTGTACCAGCTGTAGGTACGCCGTCGCAAGTAGATGGCGTGGATTGGTGGAACATTACCACGCCCGAGAAGCCTACTGTGGACTCCGCCAGTCTGCCTCTAGACGTCTGGGATCCCATGCTTCCGCATGATACCGGCCGTGCGTAGACATCGAACTTGTGCGGCCCCCATTGCTTACATGGACTGCAGTCTCTGAGATTGAGATTACGCGCTGCTTCGTGGACCCTTGGTACGCAGAGTCTATCGCAGGCGATCTCTGTGCACCATCCACGACGAAGGAGGACGACGCATACAAGGGCAAATGGGTCCGCATACCCCGAAATCTCAACATGCAGTCGGGGCTGCTGAGCTTAGTACGTATATGACCTTCGCTGCAGAACGAGCCCGGGGACGCGCGGCGTATGAGACCAAAGGTTGCTCTATCATCGACGACTCGCAGTGTTGCTCTTCTGCACCAAATTTAAAGGCTCAGCTTGGTTATACTACGCTTGGAGGATTGCGCATTAGGCGTGGGCGTCGTCTGCCTCAGTATTTTCGTCCTTGGAGCTGCACGTCTTGACGCGATCTTGACTGAGGCAAGCAAACCGGTAAATGATGTCTGTATACCTCGGGGCGATGATACCCTATACCCGTAACCGGCTCTCTATTTATGAACAATTGATTTTTGGTCAGAGAGTCCGATGGTATCATAGAGCGGCCGAGGGTGTTCAATACCTCGTGGTTATCGTATTCTGCGCGTCCGCAATTGATTTTGTTTCGTGGCTCTGTTATACAAATATTGGGTGCTAATGCCTTGCAGAATATCTATTATCGCAGAACGCGCCGGCATGACATCCCCCTCGTCACAGAGCTGCGTGTTTTGCCTGCGCCGGAGACGCCTACTCCAATGAGCGATGCCTGGCATAAGGTCTCGCGTTCAATCAGTCCGTCCGGCGACAAGCTCTATCTCTGGTACAAGACGGAGAAGACACTCGCGCAGATGACCGCCAGTCAGCGACAGCAGCAACTGGTGACTGAGCTTGACGTACTCTTTGGCGACGATCAGCCGTGGTATGGGTTCGAGAAGCTGGAGCCGCCTTTGCTCGAGAGCAAGACCATCATCCAAAGGGAGAGTGTCTGGCTCACGTACCGCCGTGGTGTGCACTGTGCGTCTTCTACACAATCGTGCTCGCACCATTTGACGTTCCCTTGCGCTTAGCACCCCCTCGTGCGCCTCCTCTGCACTTTACACGCGATGGGCACTTCAAGATCATGCAGATTGCCGACCTGCACTATTCTGTCTCCGCGGGCTCTTGCCGGGACACGCCACTCGCGCCATGCAGTAACTCGGATAACCTCACAGATACCCTCCTCGGGCGCATGCTCGACGCCGAGAGGCCAGACTTCGTCGTCTTTTCGGGCGACCAGCTGAACGGACAGGGCACGTCTTGGGACGCGCGCTCCGTGCTCGCAAAGTTCGCGAAGGCCGTCACCCAGCGCGATATCCCGTGGGCAGCCATTTTCGGTAACCATGATGACGAGGACGGGGACGCTAGCCGAGAGCAGCAGATCAAGTACATGCAAGGCTTGCCGTATAGCATGGTCGAGGCGGGTCCGAAGGACATCCACGGTGTCGGTAACTACGTGCTCAAAGTGAAAAGTGCTGATGCGTGAGTACGGACGAAGGTCATCGTGTATTGTCGACTCATGTTGATTTTGTTACAGCTCCATGGTCCATCTCCTAACGTTGTATTTCCTGGACTCAGGCTCATACTCTAAAGGCTTTCTGAACTGGTTCGGTTTCTTCATCCCCACTGAATATGACTGGATCCATCAAGTACGGACTGCTACGCCTCTTGCGCAGCCCTCTGCTCATGCCGGTGTCGTTCTAGGATCAAATTGATTGGTTCTTGCAAGAGTCCTGTACGTCCCTCCGATTCTTATGCACATGCGAGGTGATATCAACCTCCTACAGCGTCTATTGACCCGATAGAGCGACCCTTCAGTCCTGACACCGCGAAAGACCTCGGCGACATTTGGAAGCGTCAGGCCGTCGGCCAGGTCACGCCAGAGAGTAGACGGCTCGCTAAACCTAACGCGCTCATGTTCTTCCACATCCCACTGTACGAGCCTTCTCCACATATGTACTTGAGTACGGCTGATTCATCGTGAAAAGGGAAGAGAGCTACGCAGCCGCAGACACGGACCCAATCACGGGCAAGCCGCTCGATGTTGGCGTACATGACCTCGAAGGGCAGGGATCCGCTAAGAAACAAGACGGGTTCTTCCACAAGGGCTTGCTTCAGGCGATGGAGAGCGACCACCGCGCTGGTGGCAATGCACGTGAGGTCAAGGTCGTCTCTAACGGCCACTGTCATGGCGAGTATTTTTCTTTCGTCTGCTGAGACGCCTCATTGATATCATCTCGCAGTCACCGAGAATTGTAAGCGCATGAAGGGTGTCTGGCTGTGCTTTGGCGGCGGAGGGTTCGTCGATCAGTCCTGCTATATCTTCACGGCGCTGACTCCCTGTTACGCAGATCATATTCAGGCTACGGCAAGATTGGGTTCGATAGGCGCTTCCGCGTGTATGACGTCTCGGAGTACGGGGAGACGATCCGAACGTACAAGCGCACGGAGCACGACGAGATTGTGGACAGCATGGTTCTCGTCGGACATGGTGCGCCGCCGACGTACGAGGGTCCATGATGAACGTGGATGGTCAGGTTTGTACTGTTAGATGTGATTTGTAATTGTAGCGATGTATTTTCTTGACTCTGCGTCGATCGCGTATATACCTGAGGTTGACTATCTGTACCGCGTCAAGGCCCAACCGGTAGCAACGCGAAACGTAGTCGTCCCAAATGAAAAGCTCCCCACTGCTCCTTCTCATGACCGGTCATCCGACCGTGACGCCATGTCCCACTGTCCTCTTACCGTACCTCCCCGCCTCCATGTAGCCTCATGGTTACCTGAGGTATGGCCCTGTAGAATGAATTGTTTGACGCCCGTAGTTTCTTCTCCAGAGAGCTGCTCCAGACAGTCTCGAAGGACTATGCCGAGATACTACAATTGCAAGTCACTTACACGCCTGTATGGTGGGCCATTAACGAGTCCGAAGCTGGAATCGGGTTGGAAACGCTTGGCTTGCATCAGCACAACCTCGGTCACAAATTTGAGGAACATGCAGCTACCTAGAATCAAACATCAGTTTTGACAAAACAAAAGGGCTCAACCGGGAATTGAACCCGGGACCTCGCGCAAATATTCAAGAACAAGACTGCACCCGAAGCGCGAATCATACGACTAGACCATTGAGCCAATGGAAAGTGTCATCAGTATAGTCACTGACATCCACTTTTTAACCATTTACAGTTATCGCCCTATTGTTGCCAAGTGTTGGCATGTTGGCGACTGCCACTGTGTCTTGCCGCCTCTTACTTCGGCGCCGAGACTTTCACCCGAGAGGGCCTCTGGCCGCTCGCAATGGCAGACTTACCGCCCTCACCACGATCTGCTGTCTTTCATATAGACCATAAACGTCGCAAGATCACCCCAGAGCGAGCAAAGGCCAACTACGTCCGTACCGCTGTTTGACTCGTTCCTCGCTGCACGCATGCTGATGAATCCTCGTATGTCCCTCCACTATGGGGTTTGGCTGCTCCTCGACGCTCGCTGGTTTGCTCACGCTCACATAGTTATGTGGGCAGCTCAGGCTGCGGCTGCAGTACGCGAGGCTCAAGGTCGAACATGGATGGGTGCGAGTGCTCTGTAGCAGTGCTCTGCCAACGACTTACGTCCCTCTCCATTAGCAAAGGCAGACTCTCAACGAGGTCGAGAATCTGTACTTCCGACATACACACAAGAGTCGACCGCCTACGACCTCTAAATCAGGCGCGCGACGGAACGTGGTATCCCATTCAGCCCGTTACACGCCCAACATGCTCTTCCCTGTGAACGAGATCTGCTATGGTCACGATGCCGCTCTGGAAAGGCTGCCCGTGCAGAAGGAGTTCAACTTGGGCCCTACTGTCGAGAGCGGTAGTGTTTCTGGTGGAGTTGACGACGGTGCGTACCCTTCCAAGAGTTTGTCCCTCGACAGCTGAGCCACTTCCAGTATCTCTCTCACTGAGGCCTGCTGTTCCATCCTCCATTCCACCTGTGGAAACACATGCAGTATCTGATGCTGTGGTTCAGCAATCAGAGCGTTCGCGTAGAGGACCGGATTCAGGGACGCTCGAACAGGCTGCAGCATCGATGTTCACCCCACAGTTTCCTGCGAGTTCTCCACATACGGAAGCATCACAGAGTGCCAACGGCCTGGCGCCTCCGCCCATCATGGTTGACCCGACCTTCACTTCGGTACCGAATGGGGTCATGCCTACACACTTCCAACCTGCTAGCGTGTCGTTCGGTGCAAACGGACCCGGCTATCCGCAGGCAGGCCAAGATCAATTTTACCCTGCCCAGCCTCTGCAGTATGAGTTTCATTTCCACACGCCTTCGCAACAACAGCAGGACCTCTCCCAGTTGCAGGTGCCGGCGCACACCCAGCCTCAATCCTCAGAGAGTCATTCATCACCCCAATCACATGATCGACAGCTAGGTTCTTTTACCGCAGTCACCCCTGCGCTTTCGTCTGCGCAACAAGCTCCGCCCAATCCGACACTCACATATGACGCCTTTTGGTCGTCGCATTCGCTATCTTCTACGCAGTCCTACAGAAACGGCCTCTTCAACGCCCCTGGATTGACTTTCCAGGCCAGTAGCATGCCTGCCACAAATGCGCGACCCAACCCCGGCTTTGGGGGTGCTCTCGCTCAAGGCGGCGTTCCCGTATCTGCTCCGATGTCAGTAGCTGGCTTGACCGATGCGGCGGCGAACCACGCGCCCACGGTTCAAAATTCGTAATGCTCTGCCTGTCGGAGATGACATCTAACTCATCTGTGTAAAATGCTTTCGCTCATATACGCTATCGTCCACAGTATTAATGCATATCCTGTATCATATCATTACTGCGCTACGTACATATGGGAAGCACGGTGGGCAGGTGGTCTGTCGCTGCTCGAATTTGTCGGCATTGTGCATTTGGATTTGATTTCTTTACGCACTTAGGCGTTACCATATGGCTGAGCAGGGCCGATCATGATTTACCAAGGGCTTCTATGGCCACGCCCCAAATCCGGTGGGTACAAGATCCGTTGTCGTCCTCGAAGCCAAGGCTAAAGAAGGTTATCTCCGCGCACGGCAGGTTAACTAGTACTGGTATCTGGGCGTAAAAGATCAGGCGAGTGCCAAGCCATTTGTCTAGCATTAGGGACCATGTAAAGCTGATGAGCCTCAGCTGTTTCCGTTGTCCTCGCACTGCGACTCAATAGACCGTTTTGATGTTAGAAGGCATACGCTCCGTTACTGGCAGTCACCGGATGAGAGGGGAACTGGTTGGCGACGATGAGCTGCTGTCGTGAAAACTGGCACTGGGGAGGCTGCGCCGCATTGGTGGATTCAATACGCCGCACGGACTGGAAAATCACGCTATGGCCATGCCTATTGGTACCACGAGGGGCGAGCTCGACCTCTGACACAGGAAGCGTATCGGAATGAAGAATGTATTTGTCTCATGTTTACTAGAGCTACCGCCTACAGAACTGATATCGTACCGCGGAACACTGAAGGGCAAATTGGACTCAAAACCCTCGATGCTATTACCACGAACATCGGAAGGATCGTTTAACGCCCATGGTGTTTTTTACATACAGCTCAGCGGTTGCATGCGTACCTGAAGCACGACAGATGGTCCCCTTGAGCGCCGTCCAGGGCCCGGTCCAGACTTTCCCGATGTTACGTAGGAGCTCTTCGTGAACTTGAAATGTTTCTTTCTATATGTCTAGAACTTGAGGTGTCGGCTGTCACTTGACAGCAGTACCATGCGGGATTGAATTTTCTACTAGTCGACTACAATGTTACGGTAGTGCGAGATCTACACGAGACTCTATCGATGGGAGAATTGATACGACACGGCCGCAGATGTGCTGGGGCACGTCGGATTATTGGTGCTCTGATTGCCATACGCTCTGTGTGTGACAAAGATTAGCTGCGTCACTAAGACTCGTACTATACATTACACTCACATCACTCCCCACGGAGCCTCCTGACTACTTCTTCGTAGGCCATCTTGGCAGCAACCTCCCTGGCAGCGTCCTTGCTGGATCCTTGGCCAGTTCCGTACTCGACGCCATTGACTGTCAGCGATCAGAAAAATCGATCTCCAACGTATGAAGAAGAGCACCAACTCCTGACAACAGCCGTCCAGGGGCCCTGGTGGCCATGAGGCGAGTAGTCCTTGTCCCACTTCACTTCCCCGAGGGCCTTGTTCTTTTGCACTATATTGTTCAGCTCCATCCTCCAGTCTGGCATGAATACGGTTAAAATATGTCTGTCCACTGCGAACACGGAACTCACGGCTAATAGGCTTGTTATCCTGGTTCGTCGACATGTCTTCAAGGGTGTCTATGTTTCGGCTTGCTATGTAGAACTGGGCGGGCTGACTGACCATCGTACAGCTCGACTTACGCTTTATACCGACCATGTAGGTCATCGCACATCTACAGAGACACCTGTAGGGAGCCGAAGGACAAGTACGTACTGTATCTGCACATTTCTTGGGAGACCGGCCCTTTGAAATTTCGTGCTTCTAGTCTGGTGCATGGGCAGCAAGAGCTTGCGATCAAGCAGCCTGGCTCGGAACCTACAACTCACCGACTCAACGACGTGAGCGGATGCACAACTTGAACCAGCACATGCCATACTTCTGAAGACATGCGCCCGTGATAAGTCAACCTCAGGACACATCGGCCATCTTATGCGCAGCACGAGAACGTCTGAGATGTTATGCACGGTACGCCGAGAAAGCCTTTGGTTCGGCTGAACGAGATGTCAGGATGATACACCGGACGCGCTAGACACAAATGCTGCGGTGAGCTGAGAACTCACCTTGTTCGCAAGCATGCGTACGACTTAAAACCAGGCACAGGAATCAAATAGGACGTATCTCAAAACATCGCCCTCAGCTGTTTGACAAACGCACTCGTTGTGCAGCCTGGATTTGCATGTCGCCGATGAGACCAGTCGCCGTAAAAAACACTGCTATTCGCGGCGGAGCTCGCGGATGGCTTGGATAGTCCCCGGAAATAAGTAAAATATTTCAAGTTAGCGAACAATTACGAGCCGCACAATATTTCCTACATACCTATAAGGCACTGCCGTCGCCCGCAAAGCATGTTGTGTGGCCAGGATCTGCATGTGGCCATACATGTCAGCGTCGAACGACAGAGAACCAGCGATCGGACTATGTACTCCACGCAGCGTCCGGCGAATTTCCTACTTACCGGCGCGAAACGGTTAATCTCCGGCAACAAGTTCAGCTCAGAGCTCTAGTACTACCTGTGCATGGGCTTGAAGAGTAGAATATGCAACAGAAGCAACAGTGCACCCCGACCCTAGGAGTGCAAGAGCTGTCTACATAACATCCAAAATGGATCCAGGCGAAAACACCGATGGACCTGAATAGAAGTATCCTCGTCAAATGTCTACTTCTGCACTTACGTTTGTCACTGTGTCATAAGTGGCCGAGCTTGTTCATTTCGGCGACTAAACATCCAAACAATTGCAACAGACCGGGGGGGCGCATGTCTCAATGTGCGACTCTCACCTCTACGTATATGCCACACACAATGGGGTATGAAGGCAAATGGTGTCGTTTCGTGCCAGCATACGCAGAGACGAGGGTGAACGTACTTACATGTGTAGTAAGACCGGCAACCCATGAGTTTCAAATTTGAAAAGCCGGCGAGCGCCTCCACCGAGCGCTGGTTGAACGCGATGTCACCTCTAGAAGTCACCAGCGGGCTCGACGAAGCGTTTCAGCACACCATTGCTTGACTGCTAATATAACTCCAGTCATAACTGCTATTCATGTCGTGCCCGCGATCCACACCGAGGCCTAAAACAGAGAGGAAGAGCTATCGATACAATGGCATGAAATCCAACACATCCGCACAAAAGATCATCGTGATATTCACTCGTACTCGTCGCCATCTCCTGCGGCCCTCACCGCCGGCAGATGGCATCATAGATTCGTATGCCCGCCTCTCAGCTGCTGCTCCCCGTGACACCGCCCGTTGCGCCCGTGTTCTCGATGCGGCTCGCCGCGTCCGACTCGGTCGTGCACGTGACGGACGTACCGGCCGAGTTCACGAGCGGGAGCGCGAAGCAGCTCAGACCGGAGCCACAGCTCTGCAGCATGTACGCGCCGCTCACGCACTGCGCAAACTCGCCGTTAACACACGCATCAGTGCCCTCTGCTCGGGTTATCAGCGGGGGCCATGCACAGGTAAAGAGAGAAGACGTACCGCTGCACGAGGAGTTTGCGGTTAGCGAGGCGAACTGCGCGTTCTGCTGCTGGGCATCCTGGCCGTTCGAGAGCAGGAAACCAGAGGTGGAGCTGCTGGATGCCGAAGCCGCCGCCGACGAGGACGTAGCCGAAACACCGGTGGCAATCGCGGCCACCGTGATCGCCGTCGCAGATGCAGTAGCTGACGCGTCGTCGGTCGAGGCAGCCGTAGCGGACGCGCCGGTCGCAGATGCGTCAGTCGAGGACGCGCTGGTCGAGTTGTCGCCAGTGACGCCGCCGGTGGCGCCGGTGTTGGAGATGCGGCTCGCGGCATCGGACTCGGTCGTGCAGGTGATAGACGTGCCGGCCGAGTTCACAAGTGGGAGGGAGAAGCAGCTCAGGCCGGAACCACAGCTCTGCAGCGTGTACGCGCCGCTGACGCACTGCGCGAACTCGCCGTTCACGCACGCGTTGGTGCCCTCTGCTCGGACTGTCAGCGGGGGTCATGCACGAGTAAGACGAGGGATACGCACCGCTGCACGAAGAGTTCGCGGTGAGCGTGGCGAACTGCGCGTTCTGCTGCTGAGCCGTCTGACCGTTTGAGAGGAGGAAGCTCGACGACGACGAGGCGGCGGCGGAGGCGGAGGAAGTAGCGGTCGCGCCCGAATCGACGGAGCTCGCTACGTCAGCGGCGGATGTGGCGGTAGCTGTCACAGCAGCACTGGTGTCGGCTGCAGACGTCGCAGTAGCGGTAGCTACAGCGCTCGTATCCACCGCAGACGTCGCGGCAACAGTCGTCGACCCAACCACGGATGCGGAAGCAGAGCCAGAGCTGGTAGAGTTCGTGCCCGGGCTGCTCACAAGGTCGGAGAGCTGCTCGCCGTCAGGGACGGGGCCGCTAGTGTACGCAGGGCAAGAGCCAGCAGGAGAGACGGGGCTGGTCATGCCGAAGGGGATGGTACCATTTGAGCCAACGCTGAGGCCACCCACGAACGTAGTCTCGTCCGCACTCTCAAACTGGCACTGGAAGAGCCCATCGAGCTCGGCATTCTTGGGCGCGCTCTGGCAGTAGGGCACCGCCTGCGAGGTGGGCTGGGCCGGGGGAGCATAATTAGCACAGGAGGCAGATGGTTGCTACGAGAGGCGGGACAGGACTTACCGTGTTGCGAGGCTGCTGTGCGAAGATCTGAGCAGCGGAGATCATGGCGGCATCACTGTTGAGCTGCTTCGCAAGGTCAATCATGGTATCAGCGGCGTCTTGCTGACCACAGGCATCAGCGGCGGCGAGGAGGTTGCCAAAGGCATTGACGGCGATGGTGTTGCACTGTTCGCCTCCACCGGCGGCGTCCTATGCAAACGGATCAGACATGACCACGAGGACGTATTTCGTAGACGTACACAGGCAGCCTCCCATTTCGTGGTAGAGTCGGCAATGGTCTGGGCGATGCGCTTTTCAAGAGGGAAGGCGTGCACGCCGACGACGATAGAGACGAGGGCAATGAGAGGGTTGAAGCGGGCCATAATGGGACACGTTATGCGTCACTTTAAAGCGTATAGAAGGAATGTGCGGTGCTTGGCTAGCAGCAGGAAATGTCAGTGCCGGACTCGGATGCTAAGATTGGCTAGAAAGAGTGAAGCCTGGAGAAGCAGTGGCGAGCGCAGCTCGGTAGGCGTGCAACGCAACGTCGGGAAAGGAAGGGAAGGGGGGAGGGAGTTGATGTAGGGAGAGCAAATAAGAGGTACGGACCTTTATATGTACGTTCTGCATTTGCATAAAGCAAGCACCTGATGCAGCGGCCATGTGGGAGGCAAAGCTCGAAGGGAGGAGCCACATGAAGACAATGGCAACAAAGCGAGCAAGCGGAATGACTCACTTGCCGGTCGCCAAGCGGTCATTGTGGGCCTTGTGAATAGGCGAAGCCCCAGGGAGCTCGAGGCCGATTGTCCTTGTAGAGTGAACAAAGCCGTAACCGTTGCATACAAATCCTGACAATAGGAATTCTGAAGCGCGCTTAGCGCTATAAGTACATGGTACATTTGGGCACGTGCATGGTGAATTAAGGAAATTGTTAAAGTGGACACCGATGAGGCGTGAGAAAAGCTCAGCTAATAAGCGCGTGCAACCTCAACAGTCTAGACGCCGAGTTCGTTGGAATAAACCCGGAATGGTCAGACAGGGTTAGACCCTCAATTCCATCGTCTGCATCATAATATATCAATTCTGTTCACACTAGAAAGAGAGGCTTGGATACTACCATAAGGTCACTTATACTGCAACCATTGAAGATTTCATTGTATTCCTATTGCAGCTAAGTCCATGATGATGGGCACCATGCCCAAAAAACTCGCACAGGCGGGGTTGATCGGAGAACGACGCCTATACTTAAATCTTGTACCTGGTGGCAGCCGGGCAGAGGTGACCTCGGTAGCTAGACTGCTCAGGACTGTTCACGGATCACTCAATATCGTCATCCGATGCTCCGCCCTGTGTATGGTTTTTTGCAACGACTCAAGGGGCCTATCCTGTCATTAGGGACTCAGCTGTAAGCTGCTGTACTTAAGTCGCCAGCGCCCATGCAATGTATTTTTATAAATACCACTTGGTGGAATTGTAGTCCGAGTCAACGAGTGCGACGAGAACATTCTGTGCTTCTGGACGTGCGTCAGTCGACCGTGCCTCGACTCAACCAGGGTGTTTAACAACCATCTAACGTCTGGATCTTAGTCTCCATTGCAGATCGACAGAACCGGCGAGCGTCTTTTATATACGGGGCGATCATCGGTGGCACTAGTAAATACGAAACATGTGACTCTCGACGACTCGGAAGCTGGCCCAGTACTAGGGTACGCACATACGTGAACTTTCTCTGCGGATGGATTTCGTATTGTGATTCACCAGGGTGTATGCAACTAAAAGCGACCTGCCAAGCTTCGAGGAATGTCGTGCCGTCCTCCGGGATGGCGATGAGGTGGTACGCCATGGTGCCTGACTGAGTCGCCTCAAATTTGAAGCCTCATGCGCAGCGACTACGAGCAGTAAAACTGCCTCATATTCGCCAGAGACTCACCATCGTGTCAAAAACGTCTTAGATGCAATGCAACCCCAGCCTGGGAAGTCTGACGCCAGCGCGTAGTGTGGTGAGCCTAGAGTAGTGATATATTTGCCCAGAGAGTCGAGAAACCCGTCACGCGTCATTACCGATATATTAATCTACAAGAGCAAAGGATGATACGGTGAGCTAGCCTCTGCAACGAAAATAATGTATGCCGTGTACAGATACAACACATCTATTCCGAGTCTGTTACCTTGCAGTAATCCTGTTATATTGTCGTCAGTACCTATTTCGAAACGTTCGGGAATGAGACATACCGCATTACCCGCAGGGTTGAGTGCCCATGTGGGAAAATCGACGGTGACACCGCCCGCGCCTGCCAGCGCAAAGGAGAAGATGAAGACAAAGACCTGCGCACCGCCATCGACGGCTGCGCCGAATAGGTACTAGAGGGACACGATTTCAACACGTAAAAAAGCCGACTGAGAACGCTGACATGGAACGCACGTTGTACTTCCTGAACCAACCAGCGCGGTACTTCCGGATGTAGAAGTGCGAGGTGAGACCGATGGCCATCCAGGTGTTGATGTAGCCGTTGGTGCCACCGGCAAGATCACCGATGTTGTCTACGCGCTGCCGTCAGTAACCGTTGGTGAGAGATGCAAGAACATCCACGAACAGGATAGGACAGCGGTGTTGACGAGGGTAAGCCAATGCCAGCGGTACTTCTTGTAAAGAAGCCACGGGATGATTGGCAGCCCAAGGCCAATGACGATACCAAGCGGGACGATGAAGTAAGGTCCGCCGGGCCCATCTAAATGGAATGTATGAGCATTCTGACACGCAGACAAGATACCGAGACTCACAGATCTCCTTTCCAAGGGCACCCCAGAGAATAGCGTTGGCGTTGTACGACTGGACTTGTTGTCCACTCCAAACGCGCGTGCCCTCATTGCTCAGCTATAGCGGCCCGGAAGTCAGTCACATCTCACGATGTCACAACGAAATGACGTACCAAGATCTCGCGTTCGTTGTTGACTACGGTCTGCATGATGACGTCTGTGATGATCGGTGTGAGCACGGCGCACAAGACTCGTATGGCTAGGCATACGCACAGTTAAGGAGCGCGCCGACGACTGTACCTGCCATCTGGACAGAGAACGTAGTCCTGGGAGGCACTGCGCACGCGATCAGCATGCATTGCACACATGAGGTAACCCGAACTAACGCTTCGTATACTGGCCGAGTTTGAGATCACCCAGCATTGAGGCGGCCTGCGTCAGCGACTGACTGGAGTAGAGCTCGAAGTACATGTTTGCCTGGGACGATCCGGGGATGAGGGCGGAGCCGAGCATCTGGAACATGTTGGATATGACAGGCTTGAACGCGGCGACGGCCCACATGGCGCCGTAGAAAGGAAGACAGAAGATGGCGATCAGCAGAGCCACGATAAGTGCCCACCAGGGTAAGCCTGACTTCTCGGTGTACACGCAGACCATCGCAGTGACGAACGCGCCGAGGGTGACGGCAGCATACCACCACATCGGGACTTCGCGGTAAATCCGCATGCGCTCGTAGTGGTAGTCGTCGACCGGGCGACGTTTGACGTAGTCCCAGAACGCTCCCCAGATCTCTTGGCCGTGCCACAGGCCGATGTGGACGAAGGTCGCTCCTATGGACATGTTGATGCCGAGGTTGTAGATGACGGTAGAGCCACTCTGCCATGGCTGTCCGTAGATCTCGAAGGCCGTCTTGTTAAGCGAATAGTCCGGGTTGAGAATGAGCGTCTGGTCGTAGATGGTGCCGTTCTCGTAGAACAGGTTCTGCGAGATGAAGGGGAAGTTCTTCGAGTGCCAGATGTTGCTCGCGAAGATGGCAGGGAGGAGGAAGTAGTTGATTGACCAACCGACGTAGTTAGAGATCTGTGTCGCAAGGGGAGCATAGAAGGGACTAGAGCCGATGTTCGCCCAGTCAACGCCGAAGCCCATGAGACCCATGCCCTCATTACCCTCAGCACCGCCGAAAATGTACGAAACCCAGTCCGAGTTGCGTGCGCAGAGGCACACGATGTTGAACGAACCGAGCAAGGGAGCGATCCACTCCGGAAACCACTCGTACACGAAGATGGCGCCGGTCACAAGCCAGAAGAACTTGAAACGCTTGCCCTGGAGCATCTCGCCCTTCCCCCGGTGCAGTACGTCGAACAGGTTGACATAGATGAGGTTCTGAGGGTACAGCATAACCGTGGGGTACACCAGGAAGGCGCCTAATGAACGGGCCGTCAGTAATACACCCGGCACGAGCAATCCCCGTCACTCACGGAACATGCCTGCGAAGCCATAGCCAATCAGCTGAGAAGCCAAGAGTGTGAAGATGGCGTTCCCAGGCTGGATGCGAACGTCAGCGCCGGAAAGTGGACAGTCAAATCACGATGCGCGTACGTTGACAGTGATGCCGTAGAAGAGGTCGTCAGATGCGAACACAAAGCAAGCCTGCGCCGCAGTAGCCGCTGTATTTGCCATGATCTGTGCAGAAACGTGCTCCTTCAAGTCTATACGTCGAGGCACATGAGATGACAAGCAAATGATAAAACGTGCAGATAGAAGACGCACTGAATGGGCCAGGGTTCATGAAGTTCCAGAACCAGTTGCCATTGTGGAAACGCGAGCCAGGGCCGGGGATGGTGACCTCGAAGAGACGTCCCAGCATGTACGCGAGCAGCTGCAGGAACAGTGCAGACACATCGATGACCTGAGGACGGAATTGCTGCAGAGGAACTCAGTGCCACCGCTCATGTTACATCTGATGGTTTGCACTGACGAAGAGCATGCCAAGGACAGCACCGAAGACAGCAAGGCCCAGTCCGCTGAACCACATACGAAACGTATGGATCGGAAGGCTAGGGTCATCGTCGCCGCTGACCAGTGCCCTGGAGAAATCCGCCGCGGTCTCGAGGACCTTCTCCCTGCCCTTCTCGTCGTAGAGAGCACCGTCGAGCTCGTCGACGTCGACAGACTGGGTAGTCGTCGATTCCTTCTTGGCCAGCTTCTCATCGAGGACGTCCTGGGACTGGCTCTCGTGATTGTAATGAGGGAGCTGGTCGACGATATCGGCAGCGTCGCGCGCCTCGAGAGGCGACGCGAGCTCGAGATCTTGACGTGCCATGGCGAACAAGCTAGACGCAGCTCAAGGTCAAGGTCAGTGCGGAGCAATGGCTCGGGAGCTCGGGACGCGAGAGGGCAATCGCGGGGGTGAAGCTCGCGGCGTGGGTGGTATATGTACACAGCCGAGAATCAGACTGGAATATAGACGTACCTCGATGTCCTAGGAACGCATCCAGAATAGATAGTACTGTTGCAGATAGCATGTGGTCGCATCGCATTCCTCATGCTTCTTGAGTGGCGCCTTCGATAGAACTGATCTACAGCGGGTCTGAGAGGGTCAACCACCGGCTCTTGGCAGTCCCAGGGTACTGCGATAAGCTAACGCCATATTACAGCATAGCCTACGAATTGAACCAAATGACCTGCTTCCGATTTTGTGGCACGCGATGCATGGGTCGGTGGCGGTTTATCCGCATCAATATCTGACCCCGCTGATACACGGCGCGTGGTATTGGATCGTAATATCATGCCGCGCAATTTCCAGCGCACTGGGTCAGTTACTAGATGCGCTCATTTTGCATACGATCCTGCGCAGTTAGAGTTGTATCAGGAGTTTGCAGCCATCAAGGCAAACGTACCGATCACGGGGCAGACTTGGGGCAGACGCCATATGCGATGGGTCTGGCTGCAGAACACTTATCTAGACCCCGATACGAGGAAAACATCTTGCCGGCCGTACTACAGTGCTTGTCTTGTCCGACTCCCCAAGTTTCAACGCGGCGCGCACCTAGTACTGCTGACTCTCGGCTCTGCAACCAATCTATCCAGCTCTCCCGGGCACCAGGCTGTGAACGGCTTCTTATCTTTCCAAGCTCCGAGTCGCGACATAGATGATGGTGCTAGAGTCTCCAAATCGCTCATGATGGCAGTGGCGAGGAGCCATGTTGAACTGTCAATACGTCAACGATAGGCTCAGGTACGGTCGACCACGGATGCGAAAAAGAGTACAAGTGTCGTGTGACGAACATGCCTCGAGGGGCGGCTCAACTCCACAAATGGCAAGGAAAACAAACCAGGGCTACATATGTCTGTGTTCCTAGAAGTTCCTGAAAGCATCATTAATATAGGCTGCATGCTATATTTGAAGTCACATACGGCAAATACACTGCTGAGCGGCGCACATACGCGAAAGCTATGATGAGAGTCGTCACGAATCGCGAGCCTGAGCTAGACGACGCACCTAAGGGTCTCGTACGCGTCTCGCCGGCAATGGCAGCCCAAGCCTACAGTATCCAAGCGAGCACCAGGTCCGCGCTACGACATCGACGGCAACGCCGCTTTTGCGCCATCGTCTGCCCCCACCTCCTGCGCCTGGGCCGCGGGCGCCGCATCCATGCGCATCCCGAGCTCATCCGCCAAGCGCATCAGCTCCTCCGCCTCTCTCTTCAGCTGCTCCACGCCCTCCTCGGGCGCCCCCGGGCTCCGCGCGCCGCCCACGGCACTCTCGCGCAGGCTGCGCTCGCCCACGGCGCGCTGCACAACCGCGGCCCACGTCGTGCCCTCTCTCGCCAGGGCCTCCGTGATCTCGTCCTTGATGCGCCGACACGTCCCGACGCCCTCGTATGCGAACCGCGTGTACACCTGCACGGCCGCCGCGCCTGCCCTGGCGTAGTCCAGGGCGTCCTCGCCGGAGGCGATCCCGCCGCACCCAATCAGCGACACGGACTCTGGGAGGAGCGCACGCAGCGTCCGGAGCGTCGCGAGCGTGTACGGCTTCAGCGGCGGTCCGGAGAGTCCGCCGGCTTCGAGCTTGTTCGCTGCCGTTCGCAATCACCGGTGGTCCGTTCGTGTGCGATTCAGTCAATAACGTCCATCAATGGCATACGTTGATGACCATCGGGGCCGAAAAGTGGCAGGAGCTCGCAATCAGCTCTAGAGCTTATCGCGAGACAGACGGGGCACATACGATCGCTCAAGTTCTTCGGTCGACGGACGGTCGTGTTGCTCACAATGACACCGTCCACACCACTGGAGCGGACGACGGCAGCGATAGCCATGAGCTCAGACTCATCCAGATCCGGAGCGATCTTAAGAACCAATTTAGGCTTCGAGAGAAGTGTGGATGTCGCGGCACCGCTAGGGTCGGAAGGTACCAGGAGCTCGTCCCGGGCCCGGCTAACCCCATCGAGCAGGCGTTCGAGAAGTGCACGGGTCTGAAGAGATCTGGAGAGGAAGGTCAGTCAGGCACAACAGTAAAAATGAAGAAGGCCGGCGTGAGAGGTAATAGTGATAGGTGTCGCGTTATCTAGACGATTCCGTGTATCGCAAGCTGCACTTCACCACACCCGGCTCCAGCATGAGGCCGGCACAGCAACAGTGACGTCTAATGATCCTCTGGGACCATAATCGACGTTGGACGTCTTGTTCGGTGAATGTATATTTTCGCCAAGCAAAGCGCATTGACAGACGGACGAGCAAGGGAGGACATACCTGAGCCCTGGTGTGTTCGGACTTGACACATTGATCACCAGCACGTCTGCGTATGGCCCGAATGTATGTACCCCGTGTACAAAGTCGTCGATCGAGTCCGCAGGGGAGGCCTTGTTTTTCCCAAGGTTGACGGCGAGCAGGGCGTCAGGGCGAAGGGAGGCATGTGGTACTGTCGCGCTCTCTGGGTCGTGAAATAGCGGTATGCGCGCTCGCAGGCGCGCCAAGACGGCGGTGTGTCCGTCCGAGGGGAAGCCATAGCGGTTGATTATGGCCTCATCTGAGGGCAGTCGGAACACTCGTGGTTTAGGATTGCCTGGCTAATGGTAAGTCAGCAGGCCATTGCAGTCAGATCTAGAAACAGGGCGAGGATAGCTGAGTACGAGAAGACACAACACAGTCTGCCACTTCTTTCTTGGGGGCCTCACGGGCTGTGGCGGTAGGCAATCGGCTTGTCCCAGTCGCCTAGCGTGATAGCCGCGGGTTGTCTCCGCTACAGGATGCTCTTACGCACAGTCTGGTAATGACCAGTGTGGGACTTGGCTAGCCGTGGTCATCTAAACCTGGTATCGGCAGAGTACCCACTAACACCTCGTTTTTGGCCCAGAGGATCACAGCGCCGTCGCAGTGCGCTATGTCGAAACAGGGACGCGCCCATGACAGTGTGCTACATGGCAGCACCACATGGTTGAATGCAGACAATGCAGCCAGACCACAGATACATTGCCCCAGAGCTGTCGAATGCATGGGGAGGTGAAGAAAGTCCACTGACCTGCGGCCTGGGTGTCACGCTACCAATCTCGACCCAGCTGAATCCGAGGTTGAATAGGCCTGATCCCGGTGAGCATATATGCGGCCGGCAGCTAGTATAGAGACTCACCATCTACCGCTTCCCCGTCCTTGTCAAACCCTGCCGCGATGCCGACCGGACTACTGAGCTCTCCTCCCCATAGCTGCGTTACGACTAGTCAGAAACGGTGCATTGGCGCAAAGGGCAGCGGGCGTACACTCGTTCTGAGACGGTCGTCATCCGTCTGCGTGTCCCGAGGAGCAAGGCCACTAGCCAAAGCTCTGAGGGCAAGTTTGTGGCTCGCTTCGGCGTCGAGGAGGGTCCTCAGCACAGGCATGACGACATAGCGGTGCATTGCAGCACGCGAGTCGACATAGTACGCGACGAACAGGCCGGCCGACAAGACGAACACGGAAGCGTAGATGCCCGAGCGCAGCGTGAACAGCCCTGAGCTCGCAGCGGACGAGCTGGTGGATGCGTGGCGGAGCGAGGTCGGCGGACGTCGCCCGGCTAGTCGGGGCTCGTATCTCAAAGCGCGACGTGGCAGCAGTCGGAGGGATGCCATGCGCGCAGACAAGCAAGGATTGGGACAGCCACCAAGAGAATTGTGCTGAGAGTCGTGCGCTGTGTGTTATGCGAATACTATAGTGTCAGTGAGGACGAAACGCGTCTTGCCCCTCGCGTTCAAACTGCGGCGAGCGCCCGACAGGTCGGCAACGCGGAAACGGCCGAAGGCGAGCGTCAATCGTCTTCTCGGCGCTAGCGTTGTGTCGCGGCAGCGGTCGCAATCTGGCGGTACCTGCCGACAACGATCTGTGGCGAGTTCGGTCATGGTCAAGTCATGATCATGGTATGTATAAGTACCAAGTACCCCCGCACGGCCGCTGCTACAGTTGCGGGCCTACGCCATCTGCACATAAATCTAAATATCCGGAGTAAATGTCAGGCCGATGTTAATCATCCAATACTTGCGCATCCGCACCCAGCCAACGAGTGCCAGGCTGCCACTGCCCAGGTGGTGGTACATAGACAGCACCAACTCGCAGAATGATGCAATGCATGCATACTGATGTGGTGCCTACATCGCGCGACTTTTATACCACTTCATCATCACCTACGCAAGTAGCCAGAGATCAAAAGACTACTATGGGCGTGCAGAACGCACCCAGACACCTCAAATAATGCGGCTGGCTCCAGTTCGACGTCAGCGCAGTCCGAGAGTTGGAACGTTGGCGGCTCGTATCCTCACCACCGTCGTATCTGTAGCATCGAACCTTACATTTCAGGCCGTCAGGTACGTCATAGGAGTTGGACGTATGTATGTGACGTCCTATAGTGGCGTTCCGGGCTGCTTCCGCTTCCTGAGCTCACGGACGCACTCATATATAATCTAGGCCCCCTCCTGTGTTCCCGTCACTACTGCTCACGACCAGCGCACACATCTCTGCGCAGACTAACGACCTTCACGACTGCACACGAAAAGACATTACTCTCATCATGGTACGTGCCTCACCGAGTCTTCGTCAGAAGAGGAGACCCTTACGGCCGGCCTGCAACAGGGCACCATTATCTCCGCCATCGTAGGCGCCATCGAGGCCATCGTCTCCGGCATTGCGAGCGTGATCATGATCATCGTGAGCGTCATCGCGACGGTACGTACCACGCACCCTCCCGCCTGCCCCGAGCGCGCCTGACCCGCATGTGTCCATAGATCATCGTCACCATTTTTGACATCATCTTCGACATCATCTGCTGCAACTGGTTCGGAGGGCGCACACCGAGAACCGGCACCCATACCTACAGATGGGGGCTGTAAGACACGCCCGCGCTTGGACACCTTCCTGGAGAGTCAGTCACATACTATTGCATACAAGCATACTACGCAGGACGTACCCTAACCCTGTGTCGTGCCACCCTAATATGATAGGAATTCTGTCCACGGTTGTATCAGGTGTCCTGGACGTCTGCGTCTCTGAATACTCCGCATATACGACCCTGGTTCTTTCAAGCCTTTCATGCCACCAAGATCGCTTGCCCAGTAGGGGTTGGTTGTACACAAATACGTTTTGAACGGCAATCTACCGAACGAAAGCTGATGCAAGTATATACTCAGAGTCCATCATGAACGAATAGCGCAACTGGGGCAGCGGGCGGATCGAGCAGTTTTCTAACGAATCTCGTACCTGTCAATAGCCACCTCACGGTCCCAGCCGAAACCACGCCGGGATCAACTTCCACATCCTCTCGCGCTCCCTCGCCGCCCAGCCCTCCAAGCTCCGCGCACACGCCTTGCACTCGGAGAACTCCGCGCTCTTGAGCTGGCCGAGCTCCTCCGCGACGTAGAGCGGGTCCGCGCAGCCGCGCTCGCGGTCGAACAGGTAGTGCTGCGTCGCGAGCTCGACGAGCTCGCCAAAGTCCTTGCGGCACGCGCTCGCGGACGTGCACACGAGCCCGGCGGAGCGCCGCCGGTGGTGCGTCGCGTCGCGCTGCGCGAATCCGTACGAGAACGGCGGCGCGCCGCCGCCCTCTGCGAGGTGCCGCGCCTCGCGGTGCGAGCCGTGCGCCATGCTCTGGATCAGCCACGTCACTGCGTGCGCCGCCGCCTCCTTCCCGAGCGTGAGCTTCTGGATGTCCGTGTGTGCGAGGGTGCCGGCGCGTGCTGAGCCGGCGCCGAGCGGATCGTGCTCGCCCTCGCTCACACCAAAGATCAGCGTGTATGAGTACCGCGAGAGGTCGTAGAACGCGGCGGGCAGCAGCTCCGGCGCGTCCACCTCTCGCGCGAGGTTGATAATGGCCTATATGCGCGCGATGTGTCATGATGAGAGGCTCGGTGGGGATGGCGCGCACAAGGGGGGACACGTACGACAGGTGACGGATACCGGAAGCCCTGCTGGAGCCCGCTCTCGAGCTCGAACATACGCGCGAGATCCTCCCGCGCGTCCCAGCCGCGGAGTGTCATCGGCCACGCGGTGCGGAGGTGTTCCAGCGCCTGTCGTTGCAGCTTCTCGATATCGTACTTGTTCGCCAGTCGGAGGATGCCCGAGACGGCGCGGAAGTCTTCGCGGCCGTTGTCCCCGAAGTTCCTGCCATTGTATCAGCGCGACGCGACAGGACGGCGTTGACCATCGACGTGCCGAGTGACGCGGATTTACAACTCACGGGCCATCATACAGTGCGTGCAGCAGGTGCATCACATCTTCTGCCCTGTCGTACAGGAAAAGTGCTGGACACCCCTCTATCCTGTCTTCTTCTCGCGACTCGTCCTCCTCGGCCGAAGAGCTGCACGCCGGCTGGGGAAGCGACAGCATGTCCGCAAACACGGCCGAGTGCCGCGAGAGCTGGGAGACGTGCACGCGGAAGAGCGTGTCCTCCGCGCGCAGGACGATCGAACCGTCCGCGAACCAGAGATCCGGATGGCGCACGAGCTCCTCGTCGTCATCGTCGCGCGCGCAGCGCTCGGGCACGTCTTCGGGCGCGTGGTCGGCGTCTTGCTCCAGTGGAGGCAGCTCCGGGTCTGCGGCGGGTCGAATAGTACTGATTACGGGCGATCGTTCGCGGTAGGCGAGCCGCTCGCGGAGGGAGCGGTGACTGGGATGATGAGAGAGCGTCGAATCGGACATTGCAACTGTACCAGATCGCTCAGGCAGTGCTGTCCATGCGATGAGGATGGCCTTTGGCGATACGGGGGATTCGTGAAAGGTGGTAGAGGACAGTCTGAGGGCCCGTTAGCGCAGTAACTGGTTTGGCTGTGGTCGGTCCAAGAAGGCACGCCAGTGACAGCGCCCGCGACCTCGATGTGGCGTGGACGGCGTCACGCACCTTCACGCGAAGAGACCATCCCCCTTCTGCTTCCGAATCCGATGACGGGTTTTTTTAGATCCCCATTACATACTGTGCCTATGTTCGATGCTTCAGCATAGAGTCAGCACTCCAGAGCGAACGTCCACTAACGTTCAAACACGAGCTGTACTGGGTTGCGAGATCTTCGAGGAACCTATAGACAACACCGGGCTCGGATCCACATTGGTTACTATCGAATCAATGGACATGCTATCTCACCCTGCTCGATGTGAATCGGGCGCACTAAGGCGGTGCAATGTGCTTTGAAATGTGCAGCTCTATGGCTTCTCGCAAGCGGGACGTAGTATGCAACCGGCTGACCCTGTCGTACAATGTCTGCGCCCGTCGGACCGCTCAGGCTGGCAGTGGCTGGTATGTAGTGGATCCACTGGCGCAATATCGAAATGCGTCGTATGTGTCTGGAGTCTCCTAATGCCCACAACTCGAGAATGATGACTTACTGAATGACGCTCAGGTATCTTTCGGCGATAGTTCTGCTCGCTGCAGATTATTCCATCAGTAATTCCTCCTTGCCGCGAGGCCGCACAAGATAGGCCTTCCGAAGTAAGTGGATTTCTACGTGTTTGCGGCTCAATACCATGTGCTGTAGCCGCTGCTGCCTCACGGTAACGAAGACGCCAGACGCACCGAAAGCTGCTGCATGGCGTCATCCAGTCTGCTCGAGGCTAGTAACGTGGTGCTGAGCTTTGCCCAGGATGGCAAGCTTACTTTGCGGCGTGGATACTTACTATGACTATACTACCGATCCTGGCGACTCGTGCAAGTTCTCGTCTTCCCCATGTCGCAACTGGTGTTGGCTGATCTCCGCTACGAAGGTCTACCTCACCTAATGGCTCTTATATTCCATTGCAAATGCCTGAAGGCAAAGTATAGATAAAGAGAGGATGCGCGAACTAGCATTAACAGTCTACGCGATGGAGCCCCATCGTGTCTATCATGACCCGAACGCCGAAAACGGTATGACCGCCGTCCGCGAGCCCGCCACAGGTCCTCGCAGTGTCAGCGAGGGAGTCGCGACGCGCTCGCGGACTGTAGTCGTGGCTTTGGCACTCCTGTGTGCGGCTTGTGAGTATCATATACTGAGAGTATTCGTTATCTGACGCTCTTCGGCCCGCAGACTACCTGAACGTCTTCATCATTGTCGATGTGAGTACATCCTTGTAGATGTTTCGCTAAATTCCTGATCAAAGGAGGGCAGGCTGTCTTTGAGATATTGTATTCAGGTCAATATGAGGCTCTTCTACAAATGTGGAATGCGTTCTTCATTGGTGAGTTCATGGGTATCCTGCTTCTGCAGTAGTGAGATTCTCAACGAGCGCTCTCGAGAAGGCCAAATTGTAGGCCAAATCAGTTTTGGTACACTATGCGACAGCGTCGGACCGATTGTTTCATTATGCGCCTCGACCTTGGTGATCCTTTTGGGCGGCATACTCTGTACGGCTGCCTGCGGTATTCGCAGAAACACATCGGGAATGCTGTGGCTCATCAAGGTTGCACGGGGGATTGTAGGCGTGGTGAAAACCTTCTTATCTTGTGCATCACTGCTACACTCACTGAAATTGATCTCAGGGCATTGGCGGCATATACCCTTCGACATCCATGATTGCGATCGACACAGCCAAGGATAGGACCAATGACCATGGAAGAGGTAGATAGTTTTCATCAGCGCGTTCGCTGTCATTGACTGTATGCGACTCTAGCTTTCTTGCTAATGACAAACGGGGTCTTCAGCGTACGTGCTAGCGCCAGTTGCGGAGGTGACGCTTGACGCTGACAGCTATGAAGGCTGGAGGCATACTGGCATCGGTTATATTCATCATCGTGCTATCCGCCGGGCGACCTGAGCATTTGCACACCATCTGGCCAGTAAGCATAGGGATTGGTATCGTTCTCCCCGTAGGTGCCGTCTGTTACAGTGGAATGCGGATCATGTCGAGACTGTAAGCACTGTTGACACACGCACAATTTCAAACCACCGACCAGATTACAGGTACGGGAGCCGTGTCAAGCAGAGTGTGTCTTTTGGCTTTCTGTACTCCGTCGTCACCTCAATGCTGTCGATCCTAGCAGACTTATCTTCTTACTTCGCAGAGTTCAGTCAACGCTGGCTCTCATTTGCTTGTATATGCTGCCTCTGGTGAGCAATACCCTTCACTTTCCGTGAGCATTAGTCTAAGCCCGATATCACTTCTGCAGGTTCGTGTACAGTTTTGTGAGTGTGAACTGCGCATTATCGTCTTTATGATGCCGACACATATATCCAGGTAGCATACCCTAAGATCGTCTTCTCTGGAGTAATCATATCTACCATGGTCAACAGAGATATCTGGAGAGTAGCTGGCTTCGAGCTACTTCTCGGTATCTTCGTTCTCTGTGGAAGCTTGACCGGTGTGATTGTATATGGCTTCTTGGGTGCGCGAGGAACGGTGAGCCCCAATCTCTTTGACGATCCCCCTGTAAGCACTTATGGTAGGATCTATGAGAAGATCCTTGTGTCGCTCGTAGGTTATGCCGTCTTCGGTGAGTTGTTCGCTCTTGACTTTCTGGCTGTTTGTCTGATGGTACTTTGACCTCGGGACACCATAGCCCTCATCATCGGGTGTGCGTATGATCGCCTAGTGAAAATTGTGCCTCTCTTTGTTATCCTGTACGCGACCGTCCATTCGTCACCCAATATCTGGCTTGACCTGATATCGGACAGCTACGCAATGATGCTCTTCATGGGATCCTTGGTGAGGAGTGATGGACTATGCGCCGCAAATTGTTCGTTCATCTCAGCTCAGGGCCCTGGTAATCTACTCAGCCTCATCACTGTCGAGTGAGTCGTCCCGTTCCGCACCACACCGTTACCAGGAAGTGATGATGGGATTTGAAGGTGGTACCCTGAGAAAACACGGTAAGGCTCAGTCGTGCCCAAGCGTGCTGACTTCTCTAATAGACTGCATCAGGGGGTTGTTCTACGGCATCACAGCTGCCATTGGCACCGCCGGTGCTGTGAGCGGCATACACGTATTCCATACCATTGATCAGAACTTGCGGAAGCAGTGGGTATCGAAATGGTCCTGGATGGACCTTGCGTGGAATCCGGACTGACATAATGATGCAGATGGGGCTACATAATTGCCGCCATATGTATTCTAGTCGGTGTCTTCATGGCGTACTTACTTCCTCAGAATGGAACGTCACCGAGCTTGTCGTCGAACCTGTCAAATGGGCGAGCTCTACCTGAAGACGACACTAGTCACGCATCTGACCAGCAGGATGCTTCCCTGCCCAAGGCAGACGGTAGCAGTTTGCTCGTACACTCCATGATGAACAATGGTTCCGTGGACCCGCCTACTGCCAGTGACGAGGTGTGTGCATTCTCTGTGCCTTGTCTCCCCTCTCCCATTAGCTGAGAATATGGCTACAGGATGACTTTACTGATAGAGACGATGGCTACGCAGGGTTAATGAGAAGAACCGGTCAAACAAGTTCTACAATACGTGGATCACTTTCCGTACCTAGAACGACTGGCGCATCTGGCCTACCTACCGTGCTCAGCTTACCCACGATGCCTGTTTCGTTCGCCGCATCCCGTGTGCCCATTGCTGCGGTACGCAGATTACTGGATGCTTCAACCCCATGCTCATCTTACTGTTATCAAGCAAACGTCACATAAGCCGGACATTCAGTCTGCATTGCATGCAGCAGACACGGACACGCCTGCCGCACCCATGCCCAGACATACAGCCGAAGTCACCCCGCGGCGCTTGCCTCGTGCGTGCACGGAGGGCAACGGAGTCGTCAGCGAACGTGTTGACCCCAGCCGTGCAGGTGCTGCACCTCGGGCGCAACAGCTCTCGGCGGGACCTTCGAGGGCGACATACGCACACAGAAGCACTCCCCCTCATGCTGCGCCGGTTGCGCCTTCTTGCCCTCTACAGCGATCATGCACATGTGCAAATCTGCCTTCAACCCTGGATATCTCTTCTTCATACAGAGTGATGCTCCTGCGAAGGATGTCCGGAGGTGACTTCCCAGTGCCAGAGCAGAGTGCCGTGGAAATGGTGAGCGTAACGGATGTATACAACTTGACTTCTCGCTTTGCATGGCTGATTAGCATGTCAGGCCCCGACCCCACGCCACGTCCAGGAAGTCATAGTTGACTACGTCGCTTCGTCCGGCTTGCAGGAGAACTTCCAGGGCAACCAAACTTTTCTCGACACGGTCGCGGAGAGAGTCGCTAATCTTCCGGTTAACGATCCTCACTCATTTCCCGTCAGCGAGGATAATACTAGGCGGATAACATGGTTAAGCATGTATCAGCCTATCATCTACTGCGACGACAGCTCGTCCATGCTTGGTGAACGCTGGATCCTTCAGCGCGACTTGGTCAATCGCATCGCCAGCATAGTGACACGGGTCGTGCCGGACAACTATGGCGTCTGGCTTCGATTCATCAATTCGCTTGCATCATGGGACAACCTTCCGTATGCTGATGTCCTTCGTAGAGTTGACTCAGTGAGACCCGCAGGCGGAACACCGCTGGGTACAACTCTACGCAGCCGCATCCTCCAGCCACTGGTCTATGATGTCCTCCAGCAAACTTCGCACCGCAGGCTCGAGAGGCCGCTCCTCATCTGCGTAATCACAGATGGATGCCCAACTGATGGGACGGCCTTCGAGAATGCCATAGTCGAGTGCCGTAGATTCCTCACGGATGCTGGTTGCCAGCCGACACAAGTGCTCTTTTGTGTGAACCAGATCGGGGATGCTACTTCCTCGGTCGTATTTCTGGACAGGCTGAGGAATAATCAAGAAATACAAGACGTCGTACACTGTACGACAGGGAGACTTGACGCGAAGTTTAGGGAGCTGAGGGAGAACGAGCGCAAACTAGAGGAATGGCTGTTGAAGACGCTTTCCGACCCTATCATGCCAAATGTGACCACCGATGTGCGCGGACAACGACACGTATAGGCCGCGGTGCGTTTGTACGACAGCACCGGCAGATTAAAAGCGAGTTCTTCAGTGAGTGTTGCCGTAGTTCCCTGGGCACCTCGAAGGCTAACACTTGTTTTCCGCCTTCAGCCGCGTGCAGCTTGATTTTCAACTTCTTGTCGCCGGCGTCACGACAGCAGCGACGTGAGAGCATATACAATGGGGATTTTGTAGTTGTATTTCGTTTCAGTCAGTTAAACAGTGGCTATAGGAATCCTAGCCTTCATATTGTCGTGATAGCCGTTGTTTGTTGGCAGACTGAGGCTCGGAGTGACTAGAGGGTCTGGACTCTGCTCTGAGTACGCTGTGCCGCCTCACTGGCAGTGGTTGGGCAGCGCTAGCTTATAGGCTGAGTACATTCATCGCTCCCACTTGGCTACGGCCCTGGTGAGGCAGTGACTCTGTTCGACACTTCAGTAAGCGCAGCAGTCGTCTTGAGCGTGCCTACGCTCAGGCTAACTTCGTATCGGTCTATGTGGTGAGCACTGAAAACGCGCCTTCGGTGGCCACCAAACTTGTAACGATCGACTGATCACCATAGATCCTGTTACGGCAGAATCAGAACGGGTGCAAAGCGATGTTCGAGGGCGTCGCAGAGGTCCTAGTGAGCATCCGACTACACATACTCGCACGACCGTGCTCAGAATGCTCAGAACAACCACAATTACAGCAGCTAGACCAATCCGCAGACCACGACGGGCTCATTCGAAGCCTCCAGCCCGGAGACAAGTTAGAAGGCGCGATCGGGCTCTTCGAGTACACCCAATGTGCCGGGCGGGTCGGCTGCTTCTCGACAACGACCTGAGCAGCAGGCTTCCCCTCACCGGCAAGTGGATCGCGCACATGGGTGTCGGCTACGACAAGATCGACGTACGCGCGTGCAAGGAGCGCGGCATCTGCGTGTCGAACACACCCGGCGCGCTCGACGACGACCGGGATCTACCTGCTGGAATCCGCGCTGTGGGAGCTCTCCGCAGCCGAGCGCAGTCTGCGGGTGGGGAATTGGAAGGGATCGCATCCCGCCGCAAGCGTGCGCGACCTGGCGGGGCGCACCGTCGCCATTCTCGGCCTCGGCAGCATCGGTCTGCGGTTCGCGAGATTACTCTACGCTTTCCCGGTGCGCGTCCTCTACCACAGCCGGCGCAGGGTTGCGGCTGCGGGAATGGTGTGAGTGCTTGACGGGGAACCTCGACGAGATGCTCGTGCAGACAGACGTGCTTAGCGTCCACGTTTAGCTCACGGAGGAGACGCGGAATCTTGTCGACGAGAGGATGATAGGTAAGCTGAGGAAGGGCTTGGTCGTCGACAATACGGCGCGTGGGGCAGGTAGTTGACGAGGAAGCCATGCAGGCCCTCAAGGACGGTCACGTAGGCACCATGTCGTTCACTGCCAGCCGAGATTCATTGTCCGTCCCCCCGCCATCTGTGGTCGGCCTCGACGCCTTCTGTCACGAACCCGAGATTGATCCTCGTTGGTACGATATGCCCAACACTGTCCTGCGACCTCGTTTGGGCGGGGAACTGTCGATTCGCGTAAGATGGAGCTGCAAGCTCTCGAGAACTTGCGTGACTTCACTCGAACGGGGAGCGGACGTGGTCTCGTAGTAGAGCTGAGATAGTTCAAATAATCTGTGATCACATAATCAAGAATCATAGTGAGATGAAAGATACAACGTATGCGCTTCTCTGGACAGTCCGGTCGGGATGGCGTAGTAGACGACACTCTCCTAGACCTTTACGACGGAGACCTGACACCCCTGGGTCAGCGCGCGACTGTACACACAGGACTGTCACGAGGTGTCGAATCGAGTGTAGCTCACACAAACTGACCAGTGACACTCACGTTGTGTGCCGCGGATATGATTTCGTCGTCGTCGACGCCCTCGACACCGACCTCGATGCGGAGTCCGAGGCCCTCGAGGCTCGCATCCTCGGGATGCCCGAGGAAGACCTTCGCATGTATCTTGGCTCTTTCGCTGAGCTCCTTTTGACCCGCTCTCGCCGCCATCAGCTGGAGCGATCCCAAGAAACAAGCTGCACTCCCGTCAGATTGCGCGCAACGAGTGGCGAGGGAAGTGCTGACATGCATAGGCCATGCTGAAAAGCTCCTCCGGATTCGCAGCGTCTCCCTTACCGCCGGCTACTCTGGGCATACTTGTCTTGAGCTCGAGGGGCGTGTCACCGAAGGATCTCACGACGCCGCCTATGCGGCCAGATCCTTCAGCGATTGCCTTGGCGAAGTACTGCAAAGGCAGACTTGTTGGAGCTGGTTGAGCTGGCGTCTTCGGTGCTATACGTACGACATGGTCCTTTAGAGTGACGATGCTCCGCGCGGAGGTTCGGGTAAGCGGCAAGAAACGAAAAGCCTGGCGGTCTAGGCGACGAGGGCTGCAACGGGTCATAAAGGGACGAACGATGGCAGCAGTGGGGCGCATAGTCTCGGCTAGAGATACAGTTTCGTCTATATCTGAAGTGAGCAAGTAGAACATCAATGGAAAGCGTTGAAGGATGTCGTAGTCGCTGACGATAACGGGAGGTGGCGTATGCGTGTCGTGAACGGTCGTAACAGCGTTGCGATCTGGCGAGGGTGGATGCGGGCAATGAGCATGTTCGAGGCCCAGACGAATGCTTCATATACCAGAGAAGGAGCCTCTAGCATGGTCCTGGCTCCTACGCGAACTGACGAAACGACCATCGAGTTCGCAGCGCAGTGATTCTAGCAGTGACGACATGACTGTTGCAACAGGGAATGCGTAGTGGAGCGCCCAGCACTCAGGCATACATACTCCATCCGGCCCGTCGGCCCGCGAGCGGATTGGGGCAGGGAGTTGCTTTGAGCCTACACGATTATTAGTTAACTATTAAAGCTCTTGGCAAGGCGCAAGCACCAAAACACGAACTTGGCCGGCAGTCTCGGGGAGGCTCTGTTGATCATGCAATTGTATATGGTGCGCATCAGTATGACGCAATATATGGCGGAACATAGTAAGGACGTCGGGAAATCGACGAGTCAGTGGATGCATAAGTCCTAGCAAATGATATAGTATACGCGTATACGTGTGCCAGGATGAGCATAAGATAAGTATCTATGATATGAGGGTAACAGCAAAGAGACGGTGATGACACAGTCGTATCTCACCCCTACTCATGTATCAATGAGGCAAGTACATCGATGCACCATCAGGAATTGCTTGACTCTGTAGCGGGAGGAGCCCTTGCGTAATAGCATGCGCAGAGGGGTACTACTTCGTGCATCACCAGTTTCAAGTCCTCTGTCGACATCGATTCTCCCCGGAGCGAGGGAGAAATCTGTCCAGCGAGAGTCCCGGGCATCCGTACACAACTATGATGGATCGCCATCCAACAGCAGGGTGCGTTGGGATTCCCTAAGGACAAGCAGATGGAATGAGCGGACTTAATATTTACATGCAATAGATTCAAGTCAAAGAATGTGAAGAGCCACGGCCTTGGGGTTCCCTCTCATACAAGATCGGAGACACAACGGCGACCTCGCATCGTGGTTGCGGCAGAGACTCCAGAGGTACTCCCACTCGAGCAACCTTGCTTGACCAGTACTGAGCGGTCCTTCACCGTCACATCGCTAGCCTGCGGTTCGTATTGAACTGGCATCATGTACACCATGTCCTGGCCGGGGTTAAGGAGCCAGTATTTGTTCCTGTCCGGGCACCATCAGCCACCTTGAGGGAATTCAGATCGGATCGCATCTGCTTACAGCTTGAAAAGTATGTAGAGAGCCGTAGCGAGGAGTGATCCCAGGCCGTCACCGACCCAGTACTTACGTAGTCGTCAGCCGTATGTGACAAGCCACGTGGGTCCATACACTTACCACCCACTGAGTGCTGTACGGAAACCTGGTGACGACGGCTGGTCCAAACGCCCGAGCCACGTTCATTGCGCCACATGTATAGTACACTCCCCAGCTGTGAAAACACATCAGATGCTTGTTTGAATGCGACATATCCCACTCACAGATGGCAAACAAACGAAGTCAGACCGATACCGACCTTTGGGAGACGGTCATCAGCATGGACATCACACATAACACGATAGGATCTCACAGGAGCAAAGGGTGTAGCGGCGTGTTTCTCTGCTGCCAGCATCAGCACGGATAGCACCAGCGCCGCAGTGATGAACATCTCTATGAACACGCCCTGGGCAACATTGACGCCATCGGCCAACACGGTGCTGAATGCATCATGAGATATGGACTCGTATGCGCGAAGGAGTTCACTTACTTAGACAAAAGTGGACCAGGCGTCAGAGCCAAAACGATGGCCGCAGCCACAATACCCCCAGCCAGCTGCGCGATGCAGTAGAGAACGAAGCGCAAGGGCCCGATGATGCCATTCAAGAAGAGAGCCAGACTGATATTCGGGTTGAACACGCCGCCGCTTGCCCGGTAGAATATCCAGACGGAGATGAGCAGACTGAATCCCAGAGACAGCGAGATGTACAAGTCGTGCAGGAGGACGGAGGGCATGGAGGGGCTGCTGTTCATCTCCGCCTTCGCCGCCTGTATACCCCCGAAGGCCAAAAGGAGGAAGAACGTCGTCCCCACAAATTCGAGGCTAGCTGCCTTCACGTCGGCGTGCCAATTGTCGAAGCTTCGCGCGAGCGACATTTTCGACTCCAGCATGGTTTGACGATAGGTGGCGAAGATCGTCTGAACTTATCGAGAGAGTGAGGAGATAGGCACAGTGAAGCGTACAATGAAGCAGCACACGAATATAAAGGCTGCAGCGTGAGGCTGACACGAGCCGATCATGACAGCCTCATTCTGTCTTGGTCGCCGCAGATATAACGAAATTGACCACTTGCGCCGCATCAGCCACAGCGGCGCCAGTGAACGCGCCCAAGATCAGATCGCTACGAGACGCCACATTGAAGTCTTGGCGTGAAGGCGGCCGCGCTACTTACCACATGACCAAGTCCAGGTGATGACAATATTCCTTCCAAGAGATGAAGGCGAACTCGCGAGAGTCATATGCTCGACGGAATCTGGTTCTTGCACAATTGACCACCTTGCATCAACAAACGTGCCACAAGAGCCAAAATAGCCTAGTAGGCGTACTGACAATTGCTCAGCAAATGGGGAACACTTCACAGCCGCTCCGATTGCTTTGTAAGATACGCGGATCGTCAAGAAGAGGTGTTGATATCCGGTGATTATGATCATTCGTAATGTATCAAGAAAGTATACGCATATTCTAGCAGGGCTTCACGTCAGCTCGGAGTACAAATTGAAATGATTGACTAACATACTGAGGAATCTTCAAGCGAAGAGAAGCTCACTAATCCAGGTGATCCAAGACCTCCCGTGCCTTCTCCACGTAGAGCTCAAAACGCTCTTCGAAGCCGGCACATATCCTGTCGGCGACACCAATGCTCGACGGCACTTTGTCAGCGGCAACGGCGATGGAGAGCCCTCCGGCGTAGGATATAATGCCCATGCCGATCGTACCTGCGTGACGCAGGTTGAGAGTGGTGAGCACGGCCTACAGAGGGATAACGCCAAAACGAGCGTACCCTTTCCTGCTTGAGGAGGGAGGGCAGTCCACTTGATCACTTCTGTGCCTTCCATTGTAATGGTATTATTTGCTGGACCAGGAACGCTGGGTGCGCATGCACTGTCAGAAGACATACTGTGCAGGACCACAAACGGTCCTTACTTTGTGAGAACAACAGGGACTGGACGACCCTTAGTACTAGCCGTATACCGGAAGACGAAGAACTCACACGACTGCAATGACCAATCGTAGATCGGCCTCATAAGCCACTCGTTGACCAGCTTCTTGAGCTCTTTGACCGGGTTCGCTAGCAGGGAGAGCTCCAGCAGCCCAGGCACATGGCCCGTCAATTGCAATAGGTAGAAGCACGCCTTCGGAAGGAGGCTATGCTTCAAAATCGAGAGCTCCCTACGGCACTGGTGGATGTGCGCGTGGAGCTCGTGGACAGTAACGTTACTGGACAAGTTCGTCGACGGGTTCAAATAGACGATAGACCCTGTTGACAGGTTCCGCATGGACCAGTCTCCGGGCGCGCGTACGCTCATAGGGCTGTGGCATGGTTAAACTAGATGCAGCACGATGCACACGAAGGTTCTTACATGAAGAAGCCAATTGGCGAAGGTAGCACCGTCTTCAGCTTTCGCTTGATCCGTTCCCAGGGGTCATTGAGCTGGTCAGCTGGCTTGGACGCGACCTCCCTCCCAAGAACGTCGGCCATCACCGCACACACAACATCGTTTAGAGTGACATGCCCCGCCTTGGCGCGCACGTTCTCCCGCTTCTCCTTCGGGACACCCGCGACAGCACTGCCAGGTCTGGGACCAGAGAACGCTTGCTGGCAAAGCTTGACGTCCTTGATGCTAAACACACGTGAGCTCGCGAACTCCCGCTCCTTCACGCGAGGGCCAGGCTGGGGACCCGTGAGCATGTCGACGCGCCAGCAAGTGAGCAGGAAGAGGGCAGTTTGGTGGACGGCCTGATAGACGCTCCAGAAGAGGCCGACGAATGTCGTGACGGTATACGCGCACCAGAACATGCAGGCTAGGAGGATCCCGAGAAGCGGGGCGGTGTAGGGATTGGTCGACAGCGAATCGAGCGGCCGAAGCGAGCGGTGGAGCTTGGAGGGGAGAATCTTGCCTCGCTTTACCGCATATAAGTGGTCCGCTGTTGAGTGCATCTTGTGTATGAGTTCATCATGGTACGAAGTGACGTATAGCTGGCTGAGGACGAAGCCTACACGCATGGGTGAGATGTACGAGCCGTCACAGAAGGTCGTAATATTTACCTTGTCCGTCGGCGAGTGCATGGTGGCTACCGCAGGTCAGTACAGTCATGAGGGTCCTAAATATGATTGCTCACCCTCTTATGATTAGCGCGCTCTCGGCCCCATGCTCATCGTCCTTGTAGTTCTCAATGAGCACCATTTCCCACAAGGGGTGCTTCAGATCCCAGTCCTGCGCAATGAATTTGCCCATCTAGCAAGATAGCTCAGGAAAAAAGGAGAATTAGACGTTGAGGCAAGACTCACGAACCAACTCGTTCAGCTCGCGTTTCCCAGCGGGATCGGGAAGGGTGATGGCATGGATGTGGTTCTTTAAGTCAAAATCTGGGTCGTCCTCGAAGCGCGCGCCATGAAACCTTCTGCATATTGAAGTAACCCGTTGCTTATACTTCGGGAACTTTTCAGACTGGCGCCGGGCGACCTAGTGGCATGTCGGGACTTGCGGCTTGAATGACGGGACAGAATGACACGCACCGCATACAGTTGCTCGAGAGTCAGTTTTCCTTTCAGGGTGTACGTTGACGCGCATACCTGAGTTTCGTCATATCAGAAACAAGCCAATATTATGCACAGCGTATACTACTCACGGGGTTAAAATCGGCAGCCTCCGTCAGAAGGAACCACAAATTGTCTATGCCACCAATTGTTTGCCGTCGCTCTTCGAGCTCTTTGTCGATCCAGTCGCCAGCAGAAAGTAAGATCCGCGCTACCCACCCTGTGAGACCTCCGGTGCGTTCGAGGTCGACAAGCGACCACTGCAGTTTGTGTTCCACGTCCAGCGCACTGCCGTTCATGCTGACCCCATCGAAGTTGCCAGGCATTTTGAGGAAGCCATCGTCGGTCATCCTGCGCCGCGACCGCTGGTGGAGAAAGTGCTAGCAGACTGCAAGAGTTGAGAAGCCACACGACGCCTGAGCGTCGAAGATGAATCTGTGGGACGAGGCGCTGACCGCGTCATGGTGCCTAATGGCAGCCTTATGGACCTTATGGAGGCGACCTCCAAGTCCGATTCGACGCGACGCGTCTTTCCTCGTGATTCTGGTGGCGTGGAAGAAACACGTGGCACGTACCTGGCCAGTCGTCCGACTCCGAGCCATCAGTGTCTTGTACTTACCACTGGACGCCGCGAAAAGGGTGCATGCCTCCATGAAGATTTTGGCTTGATTGTTGTCTGTTCACGTATGAGTCAATATGATGCAGAAGGACTGTTACTGAAAGGGCATAAGTACATCTACGATCGTTGGTCTACGCGACAAGAAACCATTCATGTCTCTACACATGCGGCCGACCAATCAACTTGTCAAGCCAGACAGTACAGACCCGAAACTTGGCATTTTATCAGGTGCACCTTCGAACGCTCTCTTCCACTTATCAGCTCTGATGTTGCAGTGGGTGCAGCCCTTCAGAGAGCCGCGGTACCGGCCGAAGATGCGGCTCCCCTCATTAACCTCTCCGGGTCCACAGCCGCGCAGATCGTTGGTCACGGCCATGTAGTACGCATACCACAGCTCGCAGGTGCGCAGCCCTCCTTTATGGAGTACAGTCGGCGGGTCGTTGATGTCGCGCATGATCTCAATCCAATTCTCCCGATACAAGACCTATGTATGTCCGCATCAATTATTAATTTGCAGCTACTAAATTGACTCTTACCCAGGGAACGAATACGTCCCGCCCAAGCTCACGAAGGGCCGTCTCGATGCAGGTCCCAACAGTCCGGGGTGCAACCTCCTCCAAGGCTTCGGTGAGACTACGCTTGACAGCGTATGCAAGAACCTCCATTGGATATGTCCGCGCATGTAGCCTGTAAAAAACATCAGCAAGTTTCTGCCGAAGGGAAGATTCATCCACTCAACCTCATCTGATGGTCGCACATATCACCAAGAGGATCGACTTCATAGCTCTCAGAAGCTTCAGCCAGGCTGCGAAGCGACTGGAAGGGTAGGGACCCGAGATTGGGCCTTTTTTTGTACATGAACTGAAACAGGAGCCGCAATGTCTCGCGGTTCTCATTGAGCTGGAACTCGCCGCGACTATCAGGAACGCCGTCCCGGAGCAAGCCTTCCGAATACTTGTTGATCGTCTTTCGATGCACCTTGAAGACCATGCCATCGGACGAGCGCACTTTGACGTCGGCATCATCAGCGCGGACTTAGCGATCCTCAGAACCTTTGAATACGCATTAGATGAAGGATTGAGGACGTACACTCATCCGAGAGCGGGGCATCCAAATCTACAATGGGTACCTCGGTCTGTGGAGGGTCAGGCTCTCCCTTGCCACCCCAGACCGCTGCACCGTCGTCGAGCTCTATCGTCATTTCAGTGGAGTTGTGCGCAGTGAGAGGCTTGCAAGCAGGTACTCGTTACCAACTGAGTAACCACAGGAAATCTTCAAGCTGGTGTTGAGGGCGTAGAGCCGAACAAGGTTAAGATTCATGCGAAGCCGCATCAAAACCTCCGCATCGTGTCGCTTGGAGTACATACACGTTGCGTAATACTGATTGCATGCCTCAAGCGCAACGGGACATCGACCCAAATCTCCTTGAATTCATAGATATACCAGCTTTTGCAGCACGGCTTCGCGAACTGTGCTCTCAGTGAGATCGGAGGTCAGTATCAATGAAGACTGGCACTGCCCATAGACTATGAAGACAGATAGCGTGGATGGAGTATAAGTCAGTTTAAGAGCAGAATGCATTCGTATATATTCCGAAACCTGTTTACCTACGTCGGCGTCGGAAATATTGAATGCAAGAGCTGCTCGAGGCCCGACCCAGCGAGTCTGGTGGGTGGCTCGGGCATGGGTAATTTAAGCCCTAGGAAAGAGTTGACATGCACTGAATTGAAGCATCGATACGGACAAATTAGATGACAGTTCTATTCTTCAAGCCGGTGCAGGCTGCCACTGGCACTGAGCTACGAAGAGGAGGACGAGCTTGAAGGACTTACTAAGAAGTTCCAGGAGGATAAGCACGCTCAATAACATTATTAGCCCACATTAGTTTAAGTAGCTAGGGCTCTAAACATGTAGAATTGAAAAAAAAAGACTTACTAAGAAGCTCCGCCGCGGTAGTCAAAGCACCGAGACTGTGCTTTCGAGATTAGATTAGATCGCTACGATACTTACATCAGCGCCTAATGTCGTTATGTTCGCGTGTACATGTACGACGACTCGGGTGCCATTGCGGTGAGTGAAGGCGTTCTCTTGGCAATTTGTTGTTCACATTTTTCTTAAAATCTAGCATGGAACTTCTACCTCCGTTGATCTCTCCAGACACAGGTGCGGACGCGAAATTATCGCTCGGATGTTTTCAGCTCGGAGTAATCCACCCGCGGCTCCTGCGTCTGCGCCAGGAACGATAGCCTATTTGGATGATTGGACCGACATCCCAATAAGTAGGCTGCTCCTAAATCCTTCCCAGGCACAGAAATGGGTCTCCGAATCCCTAAGTGCGACCAAGAGCTGATACTAGCGTCCCTGCCATCGCTCGACCAAGCTATCCTTGGCCCATGTTGGACACTAGATGGTGTGTCACTGTATCAACTCGCTCCTCGGACTTCGTTTTCCAGTGAGCTCATGCCAGCAAGCAGACCTCTTGGCTCTCGCGGGCGTATATAAGACACGAGCGTATTGATCAGTATGCACACCGTCACTCAAGTAGCTTTACACACTTTGTGGCCATGGTCGCCTTCGCTGACATCCGCGAACCTGCTGACAGTGGCAGCACTCTCCAACAACTCCGAGATTTACCGAGGCACCCACGCGAATGGGACCTGCGGTTGGGCGAACAAGGCATCAAATTTGTCTCGGAGACAACATCAAATATGTGCGCGTCCAATGGGTCGATTTCTCTAACACGCTGCGCTTCCACGTGATTCCCGCCCCGGAATTTTCACGACTATGCAAAGATGCACGACCCAGTATGCGTGTCACAGCACGGACCCTCGGCCTCGTCAATTTGCGTTTCGCGAAGGGGTTTGATGATACTGCTGAGCGCTTGTACGTCTTTGACCTGGACAGTTTCCGCGTGTGCGCATATGCACCGGGACACGCATCGGTGATGGGCTGGTTTCAGCGGAAGACACCCTCGCCAGAGGGAGATCTCGTCCAGGACACGTGTCCGAGGACACTGCTACAGAGGGTCGTCCGGTACGTCTCCCATTTGATTGTACCTTAGACATGATATGAACGCACCTTATGCAGCGACGCTAAAACGAAGGCGGGGTTCACATTCCTGTGTGGCTTCGAATCCGAATTCATCCTCCTTAGCACGACCTCGTCAGAGCCTATTCCTATTGTTGAGGAGGGGTGGTGTAGTTCAGCAAAGCTGCGCACAGGCTCTGTGCATAGCGTTGTACTCGAGGAGATCGCGGACAGCCTGCAGACAGCGGGAATAGAAGTCTTGACGTACCATGCGGAAGGGGCAGCAGGACAGGTGCGCGAATCACCAGTAGTTTCTTGTGCTCGAAATTCATTGTCTTGCAGTTCGAAGTCGTTACGGGTCCTCTCCCGCCCCTCGAAGCTGTTGACACACTTGTTCATACCCGTGAGACCATCTACAACGTGGCGAGCAAGCATGGACTACGCGCTACATTTGCACCCCGTGTCAGCATGAAGGGTGGTAAGTACTCATGCATTTTAATATCCAACCTGAAAGCTTACATATCTTCCTTAGTCGGTAGTGGCCAACACGTTCATATCTCCCTGAAGTCGAGCAGAGCTTTCCCAGACCCAGACACCAGCGCGGAAATTGTTAAAGCACCAACGCTCACCTTTACCGTGCGTTCCTTCCTCCAAGGACTCGTCGAACATCTTCCGGCCCTCTGTGCCCTCATGCTCCCAACGCCGCAATCATACTGGCGCGTTCGAGATGGCATATCCTCAGGAGGCACTTACGCTTGTTGGGGTGCCGAAAACAAGGAAGTGCCCCTCCGTCTCTGCGGCGACAAAGGCTCACACCGTGTCGAGGTCAAGACCCCGGACGGGACGTCGAATCCGTACCTAGTCGTAGCAAGTCTGCTGGCGGCGGGGGTACACGGGGTGTTGACAGGGGAGAAGCTGAAGGTCGGGAACTGCGTGAAGCCAGTGGCATGTATGAACAACGAGGAGAAGAAAAAGGCGGGTATCGACGATGCGAGCAAACTGCCGAGGTCGATCCAAGAGGCCAGGAAATTGTTCGAGGAGGATGATGTGCTGCGCGAAGTGCTGCGGGATGATTGTGTTGATAAGTATATCTCTGTCAACGAGGTGTGCTGTCCCACTAGCTGTCTATGTGTGCATATGAGCCTTACTTACTAGTGCTGCACACAGCTGCTGGGCGAATTCATGGCAAAGCCTCTGGAAGAGGAATCTGTGAATCACTTGCTGAAATACTACTGAATGAGGAGGCAGTCAGTGTACGTGCTATGCAGTTGTCATGTCTGCCGTTTGGGTTTGACAATAGAGCGAATGCTACCGTAGTGAATACGCAATGCGTACAGTCTTCCGCTCTGCTAATTACTGGTACTTAGTAGGCATCATATTTGCTGAATGGGACGTTCTGGACGGCAGTACCGACCTCAACTGGACACCCTAACTCAAGGTAGACCTGCGGTAATTCCGAGTCGTCAAGATGTGCATGTCTGTGGTAAGTGTACCCGGTTACCGATTCACTGATCTGAGTGACAAGTCTGCAACAAGCAGTACTACTAGTGCGGCAGCCCAGTACATCGTAGCCTCGGGAAAGCCCGAACCTTCGCCACGCCGTCACGGTAATCTCCGACATTGACAGATAAAATACTAGCCTCGTCCTCCGAATCTATGCTCCTTCTAGTACAATGACTCCCACACACATCGACCCTGTGCTCATATCATCTCATGCGCTACCTTGCTCTTTTTGCTTCACTACTATATATTATGATAAGTTGCTGTGCGGCAGTCACGGTTCCGACTCAAACGTCCATTAATTCATTATCCACTTAGCTGATCTTGGCACCACTGCCAACGGGTACGTAAGGTTGCAAAGTCGCAAGACCTGGATGACAGCTTGATGACATCGGCAATCTACTTAATACCTATTTCACGCAAGTACTCAATTGCTGTGCCACATTTCTGTCATGCGGTGTACATGCTTAGACCATCAGTAGGCACCGGTTGTGGGTCCACGTCACTGGCTTCTGACCCCTACGTCGTCGATGTGTATTCGTCAAGATGGCCCCCTTCCAGCTCAATCTCGGTCACGAACCCTTCATTGCCGGCGACTCTGTGAGAGGCGATATTGTCCTCAACTTTCGCTTATTACAAAAGGAAGGCGTGGAAGGCGTATATGTTAAGCTCACAGGTCATATGCATGCGTAAGTAGGACTTGTCACTGACAATCCATAAGACTGTTATACTCACGGCCACTGCGCAGCACACGGAGTGGCGGCCAGTCAACTGATAGGAGAAACATCGACTTCGTACAACGCAGGCTGCTGGTCTGGAGGCGAGGGCAAGCATATCCCTCCCCGGGATCCGATATTCTTACCTTACCCTTCGACTTACCGTTGGCCACTGACCTGCCGCCTTCCTTTGCCTTCAAAGTTCGAGGCCTTCGTACGTCGATCAAGTATGCACTACAAGCTGTCGGCGAACGTCCCGGGGTGCTCAAGCTCAACAGGGACATCAAGCGGATAGTCAGCATAGCGCCAAATGCTACCATCAGTGTCCCAGTTCAGACCCGGTTGTCCTACGGCTGGGATGGGCCCTGGAGGACGATTCGTGCCAGCAAACATATCACCAAATACTTCTTGTGGGGTAAACACGCAGATGTAGACGCTCGCGTACGTGTGTCGTCAGCGTGCAAGCTGAAGGCCGTTCATGGAACAATTTGAATATAGCTCACTGTCCCTGCCATTGATGCCGTGCCTAGCCAAACCATGATCCCGTTCGTCTTGTCTGTGACAACGCTCAGCAAGCCGTACCCTCGTGATTACGAGGGTGAGTTATGGCCGAGTCCGCCGCGCCAGCAAGATGCATTTGTGTTCCAGCTCAAAGAGGACATGGTCGTGCGAGCCAGGAGAAAGTATTCCCACAGCACGACTAGGCGTCAGTCGTTGGGTCCCACCCAGTTCCAACACGCGCAGAAAGAGTGGGTGCCCCTGAACGGTGGCCTGGGCAGGTGGAAACAGGAGACGACGCTCCAATCGAGCATATGTCTGCAGTGTTCACCCACATTCGCGTTCACGTGGGAGGGTAAAGTCCGGCTTGCTGTTGTGGTAGGATCCTTCCGTTCGTGTTAGCAGAGGTCATAGCTCACATACCAATTTACCTTCAGTATCGTCTCCAGATCACGGTCAAGTTTGGCTCGATGCATAGGCTAACCTTCGAGCAACCCATCACCGTCGTCCGCGCAAACAGGCTTTGAGTGTATTGGCAGCCCTCCATATGGCATATCATATCGTACATTCACGCTGAGGTGGCGTCACTATGCGACGGTGCGATAGTATGGACATCACTCAATTGCAGCCACTGCGGAGAAGTCATGTATGCATCCCGCGGCGCAAGTGATTGCGAGGCTATAGGTGTGGTATACCACCGCAGTCGAATTGACTGTGTCTGTTCTGCCTAGCGACATTCACATTCACACGTCAAGGCAAAATTTCAGCTCGCTGTACCTGTACCACACGAATAAGTCATTCTGGTTCATGTCTGTTTTCGTCTTTGCAGGCGTCGAGTTCAACTGACACTCTTCAAGGCGCCACTGTCAAGAGGTACTTTAGCTTGGACGTCCCAGCTTCTAAGCTGCGGCCATGATTGTGACAACCTACATACAGATGTGAAACGTTTGCCAAACATCACGGAGCGTACTGTTACTATCATGAGATCCCGGCTTATACGATCCACGCGACGTCATCGTGAACGAAAATGCATTAAAGGAGCACAGTAATAGACGTTATGACATGACAATCCGAGACAACTCTGTACGATGAGCAAACCATATTTCCAATTCATGCAATCAAACCCACTTCATCCTTGCTAATCTACTTATCACGATGTTCTATGCTCCTGGTACGAAGGGGCCAAGGCCTGCTGCCTGGACCTTAGATGGGTCTTCCCGATTTAGTGCGCCGATGAGGTTGATCAGATCTGCCCGGATGTCGTCGCTGACCTGTTCCGGGCTGCTGGGATCCAGGACGAAGGCGAAAATGGCCAGAAGACGATCCATGTAAGGGTGGAGCACGGCCGCGTTCGTCTTGAACAGGTGGAAGATGGCCGCGAATACGGGGCGGTTCTCGAGGAAGTCATTCTTGAGCGGCAGGGCATCGATGAAGACGGGTAGGACTTGGTCGAGGGGCACGGCGGCGGCATTCTTGACAATCATACGACCGACTGCACCGACGGCGTTGTCGCGGGCATTGAGCCGCGGTCCGGGTGAATCCGGAGCGACGACGAACAAGGGTCGAAGGGAGGCAAGCACGTTCAGGTAGTGTTGCGAGAGGTCCATTTGAGAGTGCTCGATCAGGAGGCCGATCGCGAATGCCGCGTTGCATTGCACTTCGGCCTCGTCGTCGGCGAGCGCGCGGAAGAACAGCTCGAGCAGCGGCTGTGTCGATGGAGTCACGGCCTCCTTCATCCCGGCGATAATCTCGGATAGGCAGCCAATGGCGGACGAGCGGTCACTCAATGACCGGTTCTTTTTCTACACGAACCGGATGGTCAGCTCGACCACACTATGTATTCGACTGGCGGAGTACTTACGTAGTATTTTGAGATGAGAGGAAAGAACGTCGTGAAGGCCTGCGCAAAGCCGCTCCCGAGAACGTTTGCGAGCGCTGCGACGAGGTCGCCTGCTGAAGAGATAAGCATCGAGTCGTACTCCGCCTGGTCTTCCGGTGCTTCTTCCTCCTCATCTTGATCAGGGTCCTGCTGGCAGATAGCCTTCTGATCGAGGACCTGGTTCGCGATGGTACCAATCTGCTCCAGGCCTGTAATGAACGTGAGTGCTATCCGCGACCCGATAAATTGCGCGCATCACTCACGTCCTTCCAAGAAGCCGGGGCCAACCTTGTTGATGCTATCCCCTAGGCCGACGCAGAGAGACGACACCACCTTCCTACAAGCGCAGATCTGGTTATGCCAACGAACGATGCGCGGTGGTATACGACATACTTGTTGTCCTCCGACTCGTACATCTCAAACAGCGGAGGCCAAATGTGGTTGATGAGCTGGACGACTTGAGGGTCGACGTGCGAGGGCTGTACATGCATCAGGAACTGATCTTCCCGCCGATATAGTGGACTCACCGCGCCTGGTGCCCATTCCTGGGGGCTGCTCAGCTCATGGAACGTCCTGACGATCTCCAGCAGCGAGTCCACCGCGGACTTCCTGATGCCGTCGTAGTAGTGCGGGAGCAGGCCGATGAGCTCGATCGTGCACTGCTCAACGTACGGCAAGAAATGGCGGCGTGTCGCGCTGAACAGCGTGCCCATGGTGTCCGCAGCAATCTCCTTCTCGATGCAGATGGTACTGTTGACGTCGAGGAGCTTGTCGAGGTCGACGTCCTCCTCGATCTCGACGTCTCCGTTCTCGCTATCGATGACCGTGATCGCGTTTGCGGGCGAGGTGCCCGTCGCAAAGTTCGCGAGGATCTCCGAGTTCGACGCTGGAGTAACCAGAGGTCAGCACGTTTCTATGGCGAGTCATTTGTCACGGTGCGTACCAGACACGGCCCCCGTCTCATCCCCGTGCTCTGCCTGCCGGCAGCTGGCAATCAGCGCAGGGACAATCCTGGGAAGATACTCCGCAAAGTCGTCCTGGAAGACGCGCGAGAGGATGCTGAAGAACAGGAAGCTGCACTCCCTGAGGCGCGCGCTGCCCAGCTCGATGCCATCGAACGCGACGTTCATCATCTGCGGGAAGAAGGGCGCGAAGTGCTCCTTGCCGACCGCCTCAGCGAACGTGCCGACGGCGTCCATGGTGATGCCGCGGAGCTCCTGCTCCTGGCCCTCGGCGCGGAGGACGAGGAAGTGCTTCAGGCGGTCCATGATGCTGGGGAAGTACGGGAGGAACTTCTCGCCGGACGCGTGCGCGGCGCTGCCGATGGCGCCGATGACGACGGACTTGACGGGCATGGGCGCGGTGTCGAGGAGGCCGACCATCTGCTGCATGATCATCTCGAGGTACATGCCGATCGTGTCGTGCATGACCTCGAGGAGCGCGTCGAGCGCGGTGCACGCGTTGCGCTGCGTCACGGGGTCGTTCACGAGCTGCATGATCGTGGGCACGAGCACCGCGTGCTTCGACGCGCACTCGTCCTCGAGCCACTCGCACAGGCAGCTGACGGCGATGCAACTCGCCCTGCGCACCTGCCCGTCCGAGTCATGCAGCCCCGCTTCGATCATGGGCCAGACCTGCGGCATGAGCGGGGTCATGTACTCGCTGCAGCCCTCGACGGCGACACCGAGCGCGAGCATCGCGCCCCGGCGGAACGCCGGGTCAGCCGAGGAGAAGTACTGCTGAATGAGGGCCCGCAGGGGAGGGAAGACTTGCGTCGGAGGTAGGTTCGTGGCCAGGCAGTCGATGATGCGGAGGGCGGACTAAGCACGCATCAGCCAGAGATACTTGGACAGTGACTGGGTACACGTACGCGGGCAGGAGCATCCTCGTCTGCATCCTCGGGTTCAGGTTCCGTTGCAATGGGCATGAGACCCTCAAGGATGGCAGGCGAAAGGTTATTCGCCTGCACCTTCGATTTTTTGCTGCGGACGGGGTGAGTACGACTCGTGACGCCGAGGAAACAGACATACTATTGCACCGTCCAGTTGAGCGCATTCAGAGCAAGCACCCGCAGCTCGCTCTCGTAGTTCCTATTTGCACCACACTGCAAAAGGAACGACACCAGCTGTGGGATATGTTGGCCAAGCAGCGGGGTCTCCAGGATCAACAGCGTTTCGAGGACATCGAAGAGCTGCCGCGCGCCCTGCTCGTTGCCAGTCTCGACGCATTGACCAATGGTTGCGATCATCGAAGGAAGCATGCTTTGGAACGCTTTCTGCACACCACAGCACGCGATTTGAGCATCTGTGGAGTGAACAATGCTTGCAGACGTACAATATCTTCCTTATCGTCTTGATCGATGTACTGCGCCACTACGCCGAGTGCACTACAAGATGGTGAGCGACCACTAGATCCCAGGAACTGAGTATCACTCACCGGACAGTAGTGATCCTGACCTCAAGGCTCTCTGGGTCATTCAGTAATGTAGCGAAGAGCGTGAAGAGCTCCTTCATATGGTTGTCGAAGCCTTCAACAATGTTCTCTAGGACGGTGTAGAGGATGTAGATGCCGACTTCGCGATGTGCGGCGCCAGCGGACGTGCATGTCTGCTGAAGGAATGGAAGGAGAAACGGCCATTGCCCGATGGGGACTTCAATGGCAGCAATGGCAGCGATTACGCGCGCTGTTGAATGGCGGACGAGATTGCTATGGACCACGTATTGACGACGCGTGTCCGAGGAATCAGCTCGATGACGAACCTGGGATCCTTAAGAACAAGCTCGGGTAGTTTGGCTTTGATCTGCTCTCGGTCATCCTGCGAGACCCGAATCCAGAGTTCACCGCTACCGGCGGCGACACGCTTGCGCAATTCTACTGCGGCGAGCTGGCGAACCTGCAATTGTGCGGATGTGAGCTCTGTCCGGAGATGACACCGCGTCGCGCAACTTACAGCCTGGTCAGGCGAGCCCTCGATGATGCCGGCGAGTGCGGGAATGCATGCTGGATTTTTGTAGTACTCTCGATTGAGCTGAGCGGTGGCCTAGACGCGTCCGATCGCTGTGTGAGCGCGAGATGGCTTGGGCAGACGCGATCGACTTACAGCCTTGAGCTGCACCGTGTCGTTCGCGGTAGACTGGACGAGGAGATTGTGAAGTCCTTGCGCGAAGTTCGGCTGCAAAATCCTTTAGTCGCGGTCGCGGCGAGCGAGAGAACGGACGCACATCCATGGCAGGAGAACGGGCAAGGACTGGAGGATTCGGAGGAGGTGGCGGAAGCCAAGGGGCAGCGTACCAAAATTTTGGCTGAGTTTGGATTTCTTAGCTGCTGCCACGTGCAATCGATCAATGGTCGGCCACGCGCGACGCGTGCATCGCAGCTTACGCTCCTCCTCTTGCTCATTACGTCCACACGCACACCGTCAGTCAGACATGCAGCTCAACGTACGTACGAAGCATATACCTTTCATGGTCTTCTGTCCTCCATATGACACTGTCAGGAGGTGTACTCACATCAAGTCACTGCTGACGAGCATAACTTGTGTAAAAACTACTCTGCAGTACGACGTGTTATCATACATTAATGGATGGTACGTCGCGCAACGCGCCCTTCAAGCTGGTCAGCAGCGCGACTGACTCGTGCTCAAGCTGCGTAGTTCTTGTTCCCCCCCCTTTCCGCCTCAATGAACACATCCACTGCTCGCTCCATGCACCGCTGGCAATCAACAGAGTAGAAGACAGCCTCATGTCGTTCGGGAGCGCCACCGCCGATATGGTGGTATTCATGCGTCACAGGTAGGCACAACCTGTTCCGACATCGCACCGAAAAGCGGGGGTTATCATAGCGGGGAGAGGCATGTTCCGACTACTCGTGCGCGTGAGGCATCCTTCAGCCCAGCATCAGCGACAAGGCACTTCCTGTAGCGTAGCTGACTAAAAGCCCGGCAAGTGACAACTTTGGACTTGGGAGACTTAACAGAATAGCACTTCAGCACACGCCACTGCGTATGAAAGCTGTTCGAAGTGGAAGCACTGTGCTACACTTGATGAGGCTATGAGACCCTCGCTCATGATGTCCTTATCTTGTCTCGCAGAACTGTCAACACCGTGGGCGCACTTGGAGATGACACCACAAGTGCTGCTCCACTCCTCGAACGCGAGCCTTTATAATCCAATTACGGAAGCGCTGCCATGATTGCGCTCAAACTACCTTTGCCGCATCTGAGTGCCTCCGGCACGTCCAACAGCTATCAGCTATGATATCAGTTGGTTTATGCAGACGTCTGTATGTGCTCTGCAGGTGCCAATATCAATCCAGGACCGCCGGGCGAAGTTCGAGTTAAACAGGTCAGCCCGGTGAGCTGTACTCGATATTGATATTTCCCAAACGGCCCTACATAAAGCACGCTAGTCTCCGTTTCGAAAGCACGCCCTATTAAGTGTTCTAGGTAAGCTTTTGGTCAGTCTCTGGGACACCCGATCGTCTACTGACTGCTCGGTAACGTGCCTCCGTGCCAGAAGCTGGAATAACAAGGCGACGCCAAGATGCTGGTGTTTCAGAGGTATGTGGAATGGCGATATCCATTGACCTGAACCCTCGACTGAACATTGTGGAGTAGATCGCCGAATCAGCACACGACCCAAGTAAAGAATGAAACATGCCTCTCTGCCTCTGCCTCTGCTGCTCTCAACACATAAGTAGTACTTCACCCCTTGCCAGGATCCTCCCGTCAGGACCGCTGTCAGCCTTCAGCCAGATGGGAAGCCTGAAGCTGCTCCAGCCCCTCGCTATTGAGCTGTACAACCGCATCATAGTCAAACATCCAGACTGCCCGTACTTGCTTGGGACTAACGTCTGGAGTGCACCAGGTGTCGTCCGTGTCTCGATGTTTCGCCAAAAACGACTTGGTGACTTCGTGGTATACCGCACTCCGTAAGCCATCCCCACAGAGCCACAACTCCTCACTGACAACCCTCACAGGCGTGACGGAGATCACATCTTTGGAGGATACCTCCCAGATGACACCGGTCTCTGGGGCGACACAGACTGGTCGAGTTCGTGCACTCGCAGGGTCAGAAGACGGGCATCCCGCCCGGGCATGCAAGCTAGAAGTGCTCGGTGGTCAACATCTGGCTCGGTCGTCACGTTGAAGTCTAGCCCTGTTGTTGGCGGGGCATGGTGTGGACCTCGCCGACGTGACGTCCGGTGGGTTGTCGGAGTAGATATGAGCCTGAGAGCGCAGGCGTACCAGGTAGAGTTGACTATATCACGGTGAAGGCTGTCCGAGACAAGGTTCTCCTTGGTATCAATGGCACCACCAATATGGCCCATACCGCACAGGACGTTCTGGAGGTCTTGCAGCTCGAGGCCGTCTTTCTCACGAAGCAGTTCCTGAGGGATCATCAGGTTGTCTGGACGTTCGCAGAGCAGCTGTGCGCCAAGATCAAGCCTCCCTTGCAGTTTGAATGGGTATTTGCGGGTGGTTGCGAAGACATAGGCAAGTGTTGACATCAGACCGTGACGGGCTTCTAAGACAGTCTATTGTGATAAAACGTATAATTGAGAGGGCGGTGATTATGTTGGATCTGAACACCCTAACCGGTGAGCGATCCCAATACATAAGGCGCAATGCCCAGATGCACCTACTTAGTGGTCAAGAGACTTCGACATACGTGGACGTCGACATACTTGCACGTCGATATATCACTGGCCACCATTTCCGCGGTATGCCGTAAGAGCACCGCCTGAACGACAACATGGTCGTTTTCGGAGTAACCGCCCGCCCCAAGCATCATGACTTACATCATCCCCCCAGCTATCTACAATCCTAAGTTAACAGCTTCTGGGCCTCCCCGCAGTCTGAAACCTCTTGCCGTGGTACGCGCGGCGAGCGCCAACTTCAAGTCGAACGACGAGTCAAATCACTGTTGAGCAGTTCGCTCACACTGCACCTCATGTACGTCCTACATTCTTACACGCAGCAAGGTTGTAATGCTGACGGGGAACGTCGCTGAAACGCAGCCGTCGCGATGGCTGGAGGCGTACCTTTTGGAAGTTTTTCAACTGCGCCGTCCGACGATGAGCTCATACAACCACTACTTCCATCCGGTTCCGGGGCGCCGCAGAATCACCTGCCGCATGTACTGTCTCTACACAACTCAACTCGCCCTCTGAACATGCTGCCGAACGAGCTCTTTATCACGATTCTGCGACTGGCTGCGAACGATGAGGGTCTTGACCAGGATGGCATAACGTGGATCATCAAGACTACAGGTGTATGCCGCCTCTGGCGAGACGTCGTAGTGAACACGCCCCTCCTCTGGAAAGAGATAGAGCTTTCAAGGAATCTGCACTTCGTAGAGCTCAGTCTCGCCCGCTCGGATTTTGTGAGTATCAATATCCGCCTTCCAATGCAGTTCTCGGATGGTAGGACGCAAAGCCAGATCGACTTCTCTTCCATCGCTCGCCTCCTCGTGCCTCGTCATCAGCGGATCTCACACATGGACCTCTCTATCGAAACCGATGACCTGACCCCGGACTCGAGGCGGGCCCTTTCATCACTACTAGAAGCTCCTCTATCCAGCCTGGTTTCGTTATGTTTGACGACGAGCCCCAGCTTTCGCCTAACGCTGAGGCAGGGCCACCTCCCAAGCCTTCGCAGCCTCTCACTCACTAGCGTCACCATCGACTGGACCATTCTCCGGCTGCTGCCATACCTGACATCCTTGACACTTCGTAATATCACGAACCCCGACGATGGTCGCGCCGGCTCTGTAGTATCGCTCTTGGACCTCCTAGAGTCGTGCAGCTCATTGGAGAGCTTCACGTATGAGAGTCGGAAGACGGCTTCTGAGGTGGAGATCCCTGCGCATCGTCTGGTGTCGCTGCCACAGATGAGACGGTTCCACTTGTCCGGGTTCCCAGCAGACATCCTCAAAGTAACCCCTCACCTCTCACTGCCGAGACACGCGCACCTCTCGCTGGAGCTGTTCGACCTCAAGACAGCGGAAGCCCTCGATAACCAGTTCCCCGTGTTCCTCGCTGTCTTACCGCGCGACACGACGTACCTGCCCGCTCTAAGGGATGTGCGGCACGTCATGGTATGGTTCGAAGACGCCAAGGTCATCGTATACGCGGACGAACAACGCACAAAGTTTTGGGACTCACGGGCCTCGAAGAGCTCAGAGTACGGACTCGGCCCGGAGGGTGAAGAAGCGTCCGTCATGCCCTCACTCTGCATGATCTACCGCCTGTCGGGATCGGAGTCCGATGAATACGTCCTCGAGAACGTCGTGCGCGAGCTCAGCACATTCTTCCCCTCTTCCGTAGAGACGCTCATCCTGCGCGGGTTTGTGAACATCGTCGAACCGGAGATATGGGCTAGGATGCTCGCTGCCTTCCCAAACATCGAGCACCTCGAGCTGATCGCGGTCGAATGCGACATGAAGAGCTTTCCTCCTGCACTAACACCGACGCCAACCACGGTTCCTTGTAGCCGCCTGCGGACACTCGTTCTGCGGTATGAACCTAATGAAAAGGACGGTGGCCGCAAAATGCTGGAAGAGTTGTGCACCGTGCTGCGGCGGCGCGACGAGGCGCGATGTCGCTTGGAGTCCCTCAGCATACAGGTGGAGCCTATCACCGACGAAACGCTCTATACGCCTTCAGACGTCGTCAATCGCTTACCTGCTGAACTTGCAGAGATAGAACAACGCTTGATGTCGGTGGTCGACTCGCTGGAAATCATGCTGTTGGTCAATGATGATTAAAATGGCCCCAAGGTCAGGTGACTGTTTATGCATGTATGCTTCTCGATGCTAACGCTGTAGTAGGGTTGTATTCGACGAATCAAATGTACAACAGTGTGCCTGACAGCCGAAAACGAAGGCATTACACACAATTAGGTTACTGTGAGTAGGTTGTGTCACACATTCGGGTGGTCGTTCGAATTCTTGACTGAGCTAGTTTGACTCCTCCGGTGTTCAGGAAACCCCAGACGCCCATCTCTACTTCAACCATCGTCGTCACGATGTCGAGGCTCAAAGCGTCGGAAATGCGTGAAATAGATTGAATGTCTTTTATCACACAAGACGTACGACCGGCCGCAAGAACTGGCTGTCACGATTGCGCTGCAGTCCTTTCCTCAGATTTGCCAAGATCGCATGCTCCAGCGATCCTCACTCATACCAAGAAAGGGTAGCAGAGCGTACACATCCTCCTCCGACATCTCCGACGGCGTAAGTGCTACGTACTTACCTATAGTCACTTCCATAGATACGGATTGCTGTGGCGAATAGCTGTATATTATGCTCGACTCGACATTACGATATAGCGATGACAACATCATGCTCTGAAGACTCGCTCTAAGAAATCGATTGCCTTCTCCTGCGCCTCAGCCGCACCGTCCGCGGGCTGCGTGAAGTCTGGCGTGAGGAGGGCGTGGTCTGCATCTGGCACCGTAACGATCTCCGTTTCCACACCAAATTTCTTCAGCTGGTCGTATGTCACCTGCGATTCGGACAGCAATACCACGCGGTCAGCCGTGCCGTGAATGAGGAATGTCGGGGGAAAGGTTGCGTCAAGCTGAGTCTCCAGGACCGCGGGCCGCAGGTGAGCAGGGACCGCCGCAGCGCGCTCAGATGGAGGGAGCGCCCGCAGCGTCGCAGACACGGGCTCGCCGACGACGTGGTCGAGAAACTCCCCTTTGCGGTACCAATACGGGAAGAGGTGCCACCGCCTGCCCACATCGAGGGAAGAACCGTCCGGCTGCCGCACGAACGGCGCGTCCGATTCGGGAGGAAACCCGCTCGCGAGCATAGCCTGCATCTCATCCTCAGGAGGGACCGCGTCTCCGAAAATGGGCATGGGCTTGTCCTTCACCGCCACCCAGTGGTCGGTAAGCATATCCCCGCCCATTCCGAAAAATAGAAGGACAGCTTTTGGCCTGGGCTTCGCATAGAGGCCCGCAGCCCGAGCGGGGTAACCTCCTCCAGAGAAGCCGGCGATCGCGAGGCGGGATACATCCAGCGTGATACCTTCTGGCAGATGACTCGCGGAAAAGGCAGGATCGGCGAGGAAGCGGAAGAGCGCCTTAATATCCTCGATGATGTCAAAGCCGGTACATGGGGGGATGAGTCGGTAATCCGGCGATATGAAGATGAAGCCGCGCTTGAGTACGGAGTCTGCGCGGATGACCCATGGCTCAGAAAGCCCAGTCTACGAAACGAAACGAGACGAGCACATACCCCTGAACCACTCCGGCAACCAGACATCTCTACGTGAACCACAAACCAGCCCACCACCGTGAGCGTAGATGACTGCGGGAAGGGAGCCACTAGTCGAGTGCGCTGGAAGCTCGATATCGAGCTTGATCTCGAGCGAGCCGACACGGGAGTAAGTGACGGTCTGCACCATCTGCCAGTGGCCTGCTTGACGGCGAGGATGGTGACTTGTGAAACCTGTTGAAATGCATACGTGAGGAGATATGAGACTCACCAGTTTATGTTGGTCTAGTCTAAATCTGAAAGATGTGTTTCAAAAGGCGATTGCTCTACGTCAAAGTCGTCTGGACGCTACGTCTTCGATGTTTATATGCGTTCTGCGCCGTCATGATTACTCAGAACACCGGTTGCAACCTGTATGACTACGCCGAGGCCGATGGCGCGACGCGAGAGTGATGCGAGCTTTGTTGACCGAGCCTATGTCAGCACTCTGAGAATATAGACAATTCAGGGGCTGTATCACTCACTCATATTAACGGTTCATTGATGGTGCAGTAAGCGGCAGGCAATGCCGTTGCGGGAAATTTTTATTACCAGTGATTACTATATGGTCCCGAGAGTACGGCGCGCTCGCTCACATGCGGGAGGACCTGAGTAGGTTGGGGAGGGTTGGGGCGGCTCCGGATTTTGTGGTTAAATCGGATCACGTGGTCGCGTCTGAACTGTGACTTCGGCGCTACCGTCTCAGTGACGTCTTGCTCAACGCACGCACGCCGGACGCTCACGCTATTCATGTGCGCTTCTTCTCCGAGACTGAGCGAGTGTCCTCGTCTGAGCGCTATGACTTCTGACACACCACTACGACGGTCTATCCTTGGCCAGCAGCCGCCATCCCACGCCCCGCTTCAGGAGCCTGACATTGCCTACATGCCGTCGGGAGAACCTACCTACGAACGCGACGCGGTTCCATCGGATGTGTCTGACGGTGACGAGGCTGAGGATCACCAGGTGGTGGCACGTAGCAGATAGACCGGTGCCGCCACCGAGGAGTCCTCCGGAGGCGAAGGTGAAGATAGCTGCTTCGCGGCCCCTCTCAATGACTTGGATGCGAGCGAAGAGGAGGAGATAGCACCGGACGAAGACGAAGACGAGCTCGAGTCGGCGACGCCCCGGGAGCGCAAACGCGGCGTGTCAACACCTCGCATCCCGCGCACGCCCCGCAAGGCTCGCACCACCAAACAATTACTTGCACAGCCTACGCCGCACTCGAAAGCAGCGCTCCGGAAACGCAGGCGCATCGCTCTTGCCGTCCCCCCACCTCCTTAAAGGGACAGAGGAACCAGCTCGCAACTCGATGCGGCGCTCGGGCTGACAGCGGGCAAGGATGGGTGGTTACGAGCGATGTATGTGCTGCCTGTTGCTGCGCGCCGGAGGCGTTGCCGCACCGGGAGGAAGAATACGGGCGGATTTTGTGTTCAATAGAGGAACTACTGAAGAGGGCAGGGGGGGGGGTTGCATCTGTAAGTGATGTCTCATCAGGGTCGCTGCATGCGTGTCTGAGATAGTTGTGCAGACTGCACGCAATCGCATACTTTTCGCCGCAGGAAGCAAATACCTTTACGTACGTGGATCAAAACGGACTCAGGATACACGAACCTATCGCCGCGTCATGGTCTACTTTAGGAGGCAGTATGCGGCTACGATGTCTCCCGAGAAGGGCATATGAAGATTCGCTCACAGTCGAAGCACGCGGGCGAGCGGCGCTGGACCGGGCGGACATGCATGGTTAGGGTTTAGAGTACTTTTATCACGCCCGGGTACTAACTCTTTCAACTGTCCAACTTTCATTGGGTAGAAGCTCGTGTGCTAGCTGTAGCGAACACGATGGACCTTTCTCAATGCGTGGGTCCGATCACTCCCTCGGTACAAGCACAATTTCCATTTGATGTTGCATGCATGCATGACGCGCATCAACTTCCAACCTTACACTACTCCGCACCTGGAGAAGATCGTCCGTGCCCGTCTGCAGAAGGTCTCCTTCCAAGTGACTGCAAGCCATCGTACCCACCGCCAACCTGGGTGTTGGCACTGTCAATCGAGGTGGCTTTGGGGGCTCCATGCCTGTCTCGGAACATCTGGCAACCTTGCTCACCTCCGGGAGTGACGAAGAGAAGCTGAAAAGGTCTCGGACAATCTCTGTGACGGAGATTGTCAATTCCTGTAGAAGGAGAGCATCCCACCCATCTCCGGCGATCGCCAGGGCTGCGTTGTGCTACTAGGTCGGTCCGCAGGCCGCAGCTATGTGATACGGACTGCATCCAACATCCGTCTGGGATGCAAGCCCATCTGGCGCAGTATCTTTGCGCCTTGATTATTGAAGCTCCGTTCCCAGCAGCTCTCAATCTACCAACGTCCCACCGATCTCGCATCACAGACCGAGACATGGCCGTACGACGTCATTTGCTTACTTCCGCAGAAGGCACGAGATTCACCCGACCTTCAGCTGCTCGGCGACTTTCAATATGACCGCGGAAGAGCGTGCGGCGATCATGGAGCCTATACAAGAGCTCAACCAGAGCCCCCTGTCCGCCGGGATGCTCCCACCCGCATCATCGGCGTGCCACAGAGCGTGTGTCGACTCTCGCATCAGAGCGCTCCTGCCACACATGAAGGCATGGCTCCTGTGCTGAGACGCCGCCCCGCCATACGGCATCGCGGCGCACATCGATATCCTAGCTGGCGATGAGGCTGACGGAGGTGGACTTGTCGGGTACAACATGATATGGGGTGTCAATCACTTTGTAAGCGCCCGCCGACTCGTGTCTTGATAAGGTGTAATATAATGAGAACTTGGCAGCCGCACTGGGATGATCCTGAGAAGGCGTTACAGGCCACCGTCATAATCGAGGCCATACAGTAGGCATGTGGGCATCAGCAGGATTCGTAGTCTAGGATTCATAGTCTAAGGTAAGAATGCCTATCGCTGGATGATTCCAGACGGCGGGACATAGTGCGTGTTTTATTTTCAATCCAACATGGAAGACGCATTGCAAAAACAGATCGTGGCATCTTACTTACTATGGTGCGAATTTAGGGAACAGTGCCCGAATATACGCGTACGCTGCTTAGCAGTCGGCCGGCTATGACAGAGCTGAGAATGTACACAACACTTCACTTGTGATAACAGTATCACATTCAGTGCGACGTAGAATTGTTTGTGGCTCATTGGGAAGGGATAAGTAGGTGGCAAGGGCGGCCGGCCATGTATCAAAATTGGAACAGACGTGTCGACACTATGCATGACCGTGAAATTGGGGATAAGTATACTCCCATCGCTCTACATGCTGCACTCTGGAGACTGGTCGCAGCAATGCACAGTGACATCAGTCAAGGGCTTACTGTCGTCTTTTCCCGGGTCCGCCTGAGACCTTGAGATGCTGTACGTGCGCAGGTTACGCAGCGCCGCCGCAGCCACCATGAGTCTCAGTGATCCCAGCGATATTCATTCATAAGCGCCCATTAAGCGATGTCCCCTGCCGCTGAAAAGGCCATGTCCACCATGCTTCCGCTCTCTATCATCTACTTACAACGCAAGCACCTCAGGCCCACACGATTCGCTGAGATATTATAGGAGCTACAAGGGAACAAATGAGTCTTGACCAGAACTTATTCACGCTCAACCTCGTCCCGAACACAGAGGAGCCACTAGATGTGGTCGACCTCGTCGATCCGTCGGGCACCGTTCACTACCGGAAACGCAGGGTGCATGGGGAGACGTATACAATCGAGGTTTATGGTGCGTTCTGATTGCTCGAACGTTCTCGATGGACTCAATCGGAAGATGGAGGCCATATGGCGCGCGAATGCCCATGATAACATGCCTCTGTAGATCCTCTGTCGACGTCTCTGCTTGCGACTGCGAGCGCGCCGCATGCAGCAAGCAAGCACAAGACTGTACAACTGTACAATCCAGATGCCGTAGTGGAGCTGAAGTACACCGGCACACTGTCGTTCAAGTGGGGATTCAAGTGGGAGGAGTGAGCGTATTTGCAGGCATCCGAGTGCGGGGTCTTGACTTCTTGCACAAGACACGAATTCGAATGGCGGCGCGAAGAGTGCTACATCGTGCGCAAGCCAGACCCCGCGGTCCTCGTTGCGGTCACGAAAGAGCCGTCGGGGCGTCTGAAAACGTCCTCCGTGCAGATCCTCGACTACAACATCAACCGGTACGTTCCAGCAGCACGGTACTCTACGGTTCTTCTGTAGGCTGCAACTCGTATGCAGATTTGACATCGACGACCGCAAAGGTCTGGAGATCCTCATCCTCACCGCCCTTCTTACGTTCCAGGACGCCAACGAAGCCTACCACGCTCCCCGGACCGACGATGCATCCAGCGCGCCCAGCAGCACGAGCAACCCTCTGTCGAGCCTCCTGAACCTCGGAATAAGACGAGAGGGGGCCGACTCCCCGTCGAGTGTGCCCGTAGCGACGCCCGCGCCGCCCGTTCTCCCCCCTCGCCCTCCGCCGCGGACCGGAGTCGAGCGCATCGCGGAGCTGCACATGCTGCGCACGCTCCAGGGGGAGGGCGAGGCCAACGAAATGGAGGTGGGGGACGAAGGCGATGTGGAGGACTATGCGCAGTTCGCGCAGCGGCTGTTGCAGGTGCGCGGTTCGGGCTGTGGCCTGTCGGCTCCTCCTGACGTGCGCGCAGGACGAGGCGATGCTCTTTATCACCGTGCGCTCAGCGTCCGCCGCGGAGGTCCCCAAGGTGCTCCGGGTCGTGGAGGAGACGAAACGCCTTCGCCACAAATCGGGTAGGCACGACGGCCATGCGTTCTCGAATCACGCGTGAGATGTGACGGTTGTTTATCCCCCAGGCGTCGAGGAGCAGCTGCACCAATACGTTTCGTATGATGCGTCATCGACGACGAAGGGCCCCAGGCGAATAAAGCTGGATGATCCTGACCCCAAGGGCAAGAGCCGCAGCAAGGACGGCTACACTCCCCCGGACAGCCTCCTCGTCCATCTGAGCAAGATCGACATGCCCGAGTTGCGCCCACGCGCGGAGGTCAAGGACCCCGGTCCGGAGCTTGGATGGGTGCCAGACGCAGCGACGATCATTAATATTACTCCGGAGCCTGCGAAAGGCAAGGGCATGCACAAGGAAGACACGAAGGCGCAAAAGAAGGGACATAAGAAAGTGGAGAAGGAGCAGAAGAGGCAACGTGCGTCTCATCTGCCATTGGGCTCCTCACCTTCCTGAGCACCGACGACTCCAGATGCGACGTTGCGGCCCGAGCCGAATAACCCGACGTCCACGTACCATACGCCGTCTCACCTGCCGCACCCGTACCAACCCTCACCGTCGCCCTCACAGCTGAACAATCCCGGCATCTATGCGGCGCCTCCGCCGTTCCCATCACCTCAGATGCCTGCGTCGAATCCAGCGAGACACAACCGTTCACCGGGACCGTCCACCAGTGGATCTCCGGGTGCTATTCTCAGTCCTTGGCTGAGGCGTTGAAGTGGACTCGACTCGTTGTTGCGCGCATCCTTGGGTCCTGGACTTAAGTATCATTATCTCATGCCAATGCTCGCCTGTAAGAAGTTGAGTCAGTGTTGGCCTTCGATGATAGGGCTTCCCTATCGTATGATCTACTTTTGTGTCGACGGCAATTTGCTGTTCGCGGAATGGACATCCCGATAGCACCGAACAGTACTGTAACGCTACCGATCCTTTCATGAGGCAAAAAAAATGCAAAATCACTAATGTACAGTAATGAACTATTCCGCACATGCAATTCGCACAATACTCAATTTCCCCCGTACGATGATCTCGATCCCCCAGACACCCACGACTTAGAATGTGCTGCCCCTGCCTCGCTTGTTGACGCCGCCACTACCTCCAGGCCGCTGAGCGGGATGATACGACGACGGGCCCGCGCTCGTACTCGCCTGCCACACTGGTGGGGCCAGTGCCATTGGTTGCAGCTCCTGTCGACCATGGCCGCCGGTGCTGGGCAACTCCGCGCGCGACCTCTTGCGCCGCTTGCGTTCGTACTCACGAGAATGCACTGGCACACCGAAGCGTGAGATGTGCTGTCACGCAGACGGACGTCAGCGGGCGCGCTGCAGCAAGCGTACAGCAGAGGATAGCCGGCGACGGGAACCCTGCGGTCTGGTACGGATCACGGATACCGGAGAGGGGTGCACGGGAAACAAACAGACCTTCGTAAGATCGGTCGACGCACGCAGCCCGGGAAAGTCTTTCGTACCGTAGATTCTGAACGGCCCGCCGATGCACTCAGCGAGGATGGGAAGCGGCGCGGGCCCCGTGACGGGGTACAGCGCATTGAACACCCGGTAGCGAAGGAAGAACTCCCCTTCCTTCACTGAAATGTCCTGGGGAAGCAGCGATGTTAGCCAGAGAGGCCAGAGTTAGGTGATCCCGGGCTGACGCAGTGACACGCACCGGGAACACGAACATGAGCTGCTTCACCCCTTGGTATTGAATCAAGGACGACGCCGAGAAAGTAGTGCCCGCGATGAGCGGTGTGCATATACTGTTTTCCAGAACCGGGGCTCCGTACATGTACGCGGCCACTGGTCCAGGCGGTCCATGACCGAGCTGCGAGCCATTGCCCACGGATTCCAAGCTCGGCCCAGGTCGCTCTCTGCCCGAAGAACATCCTGAGGAAATACTTGTCATGTGGAGAACGGACTGGATCGAGACTGCGATAATGACGTACGGCCGTGCGGGCTGCGCCTGTCCTCCCAACGCGCAGAGGAAGGGACTTGCCACATCTGGTTGCCAGATTGATATGCGTGGTCAAAGGGGCTGGGCATGGGGAAAAGGTTCAGATGGCAAACAAATCCGTGATTCTCGACCTCACTACGGGGGCGAAAGGACGACTTAGATCCGCGGAACACGCAGATAAGTGATGTGACGCACGCCACTTCTGCCAGCTCCTCTTCGCGATGGTTCCGGGTATGCGAATTGTGGACCTCGTATAGTCTGAGACGCACGACTGGCGGGGGATCGAGAGACCGCCTGTCGCTGAGACCACATCTAAGCGGCAGGCCGTGTTAACATGCTGCAGATCACGGCGAGAAGTACTGTACTTCCTACCCAGATCGGCCTTCTGTAGCTCTGTGAGCCGGGCCCGAACAATGCGCCCAGTAAAAGGGCCAGTGACGAACTGAACTGGACGGCCAATCTCAGGCTCTGCGGCTGAGGGAGCATCACGTTGCTGGGCGACGGTGTGAGAGGCGCGTGTCCGGGAGGAGATGAGGAACATACTGTATAGGAGCCTTGCGAGGACATTCGACTCGGAGGCGAGAGTTGCGCTAGCAGGAGACTCTGGGGCCCGGGAGAGTGGGCGCAAGTGACTAGAGTTATATAATCGGTCTAATGGCGCACCGATTGTACGAAGCCCGGATTGCACGACATGCTGGAGGAAGGAAGCTGAGGGAAGAAACATGCCTGCCTGCCCGGGGCGGGTGCAAGGCTGGCAGACAGCGGGCGATCAGGGGCGCGTTGAGTCCGACGCTTCCAGATGCCACCACTGGCGGGCGCAGGCTGCGCCAGGCCCCCATCCATACAGCGGATAGGCCCGACAGTTCGGTGGTCAGTATTTCAGTGGCATCCTCCCCGCCCATGTCACCACGTCAAGCCTCAACGTACACCCGAGTGCCGTTTCCAGTCAAGTTTGGTGGTATTTTGCGCTCTCAGCCGTCGTAGCAGTCTTCCTCGTGCCTCTGCCAGTGGTCTCTTTTATGTATACAACCATGGTCACTAGCAGCGCGGCCAGCCGTAAGGTTGAAAACGGCTTGTGATCCCAATGTCAGCGACGCAGTTGGGGGGAGGTTAACCGCAGGAAAACGATACCATTGACATTTGAGCTTGAGGCCTTGAGGTAGCAGCCGTAACCCGCGTGCAGTGCAAGCTCGCACCGTACACGAGTCTCGTGACTAGTTCTACGGTCCCAGGTTAATTCATAAGTATACCTACGTAGTATCTCAGATTCCATTTCCGACATGCCGACCGTCACATCTGAAGAGCCTGGAGTGTACTCTGGTGCACTGTCACACGCACTCTCGCACGCCCCTGCTACTCAACAGTCTCATTCCAGGCCAGCGGATCTGCGGACTAGGTCTACCAGACCTGCGCAATGTCTCGCATGTAGACGGCTTCCATCCCCCTGCTAGTAGTGATCCGCCGCTAGCCTAGTAGGTTAGTCCTTTCCTTTTCGTCAGATCTGAACGAACTAGTGCCGGGTTGCCTTGACCCGATATTATCCCAACACGCTGGCCACCTACGGCACTCGGGTCGCGTTAAGCTCCATCAATTGAATACACGTGGACCACAGCGTCAGGTAGAGACGTTGCACTGGCACGTTCACTTTAAATCGGTACACCACAGCTACGAGTTCCTCGTAAGTGGCGCTACGAGCAGCGGGGTGCCCTTGGCCTCAACCATGAGGCAACGAGCGTAGATATGCACTCTCATGTCCGCCGGCAGCCTGAGACGACGGGCTGCCGGGGCGAGTGGCAAGAGCCATAAGCCTGCCTACGCCGCCGCTGCCTCTGGAGGGTGCCCGCCGTTTGCGCTCATGTTCGCGCGAGTTGATTCTCACACCCATGCGTGATATTTGCTAAGTTCTACATGAGCCAGCACTGGTAGCTATAGCCGGTGCAATGCACCTACTTTGGTAAGCTCTGTCGAGGCATGCAATCCAGGAAAATCCTTTGTACTGTAGACCCTGAACGCATCTCCGCAGCATCCGGCGAGGACGGGCGCGGGTACGCTTCCAAGTGCGATGTTGAAGATGTTGAATACTTTGTAGCGCAGGGAGTAGAGCCCGTCCTCCTTGACGGCAAGATCCTGGTACACATCAGCACGAGAACCAGCGTGGCGAGGGTATACACTAACAGCGAAGGCAAACACTATTTTCTTCCCTGGCTGCTCGACGAAGGTCGAAGCAACAAAAGTGCTGCCGACAAGGAGCTCTGTGCAGCATGGTTGGTTGCCCACCGAGAAAGATTGCGGATCGGCGGGGCATATAGACATGGGCTCAGAACCGGTTATAGCGGGGTAATAGGAAGCCATGTTTCCTCCGGTTGTCATACCTAACGGCGCAGCTGGCATTGAGAATGAATTATGCTCTCGCAGGGGGAAGTTTGTCCAGCCACCCATCGAGTGTGAGTTGACTATGGGGGACACTATCGTAGGCTGCTCCCCGGTCATGGTCTGTGGAGAGCCAGGTCCTGGTAACATCTGAGAAGATGATCCAACATGATGCAGCATGAGTGGTGGCAGTGAGGGCGGTCCTGGACCGCTGGGCACGAGCATGAGACGAGCACTCGAAGCGCGACTTTCTCCAAACGCAGAGGACGTGCCGAGCGCTTGCTGATCTGAAGCATACAACTCTGCATAGCAGATGAAGCCGTGGCTGTCCACCTCACTAGAGCAGCCACGTCAACGCATACTAGTGCACGGCGATACGAGCGCGTACGATGGGTCCAGCAGCTCGTGCTCTTCTTCAAATGGGGTACCTGCATTGACGACTTCAAACAGGCGCACACCCACGACGGGCGGCGGGTCCAGCGGGCGCCTGTCTTTCGTGCCACACCTGACTCACTGGTCACGATCAAATTAGGAGAGGAGAACAAGGCGAGGCTTACTTTCGACCAACTTCAGCATGCTGGAGCTCATCGAGTTGCACGCGGATCGTTCTTCCGCTGAAATGGCCGGCGACGAACGGGACAGGTCTGCTAAAGGGATCGTTAAGCAAGGGAGCGCTCTGCAGAGCAGCACTGGGCCCGGACATGGCCAGGGGCTAATTGTCAGTCAATATCTGAACCTCTGCTCAAGCCAAAGCGTGAGCGGGTGGTCGCTTGTCGAGAGAGCAAGGTTGACTATGTTACCAGCGCTAGCTGGAAGTGTCGTGTATATAGTGTGACGCGCGCGGCGCACGGTCGCTGGCCGAAGACGGTGAGCGGCAGAGAGATGGGCCACTCCTGGTTCTAGATAACGTCGTATTACGAGCCGGTATACTTATGTACAGAACGACCCATGACCCGGATCATCATTTGCTGAGCGAGGCAGCGCCGCAGCGCACTACCAGCGCATCCCGCGGGCCTTCAACAGCCACCGCCACCGCCAATAGCCTCGTGAAATTGATCATAAGTATCATTCTTTGGCTATCTTCTACGGTGTATGCCCGTGAGCCCAGAAACAACCCAGTGAGGAAGGCCAGACTCAATCCCTGTCGTGGAGGTGCCCCATTTTTTGCGTAGTGGTGAAAGACAAATAGGGTCGCAGTGCGAAGTTACAGTGAGGCGAACGCCGAGAGGAGTGATAGTGCAGCGGCGGAGCTTTGAATATTTGAATCTTCACTGCATTTGGACGAGGTTACGTACGAGAAGGCCTGTCAATGTTACTTATCACTGAGGTGGCAGCTTGGTGGCGGCCATGCAGAAGCTAAAAACCCAAGACTTGGGCGTGTGGAAGATGTAATGGCGCCTGTATATAGCCTTCTCCAGGCTCATTTAGAACAGCCGATGATTGAGTTGCGTAAGTACAGTAGCATCGCTCGGATTACAGTACAATATGTTATTACAGTACAATATGATGACATCCTCATGGGGCTGCTGGCCCAAACCGAGGAATGCCCGCCCACATAACCCCCAGGAGACCACGCGTACAGTATGGTTTCTACAACAGCTATCATCTTTTAGTAGGGTGCACTACAAGCAGGAGCCACCTTGCCCTAGTGGCGCGAAGATGGATCCCTAATGGATTGCTACTATGTAGGTTACATAACTTAATAGATGCGGAACGCCCAACGATGCGATTGCAAGCCGTGCGTTGGTTTCCCAAGCCCTTGCCAGAAAACCCATCTCCAACGTTTCGACGTTGAACGCTGACCATGTACCAGTGATATAATAACCAAGCAAATTGACGGGTCAACAATGTACGAGGAGCCCCGGCCTCCCAAATCCGTGCTTAATGCTCTATCCCCACAGCAAACTCAGGATCGATAGACTGCCCTGCACGTTGTGACATAAGAAGCTGGTGGATCCAGGTGATGCTGGCTTGGATCGCTTGTCGGCTCGCTGCTTCGGGGAATCACTAAGTCAGTACATATGGCAGCCCGCCATGGAGCCGGCCACTGCCAGTCGTCCAGCGCCCGTGGTGTGACCGAAATCTGGAGCTGCTACTTACCCAATTTCCGTTTGTTCGCTACGCAGGGCGGCCTACATAGAGATATTGAGTTTGCTGCGATTGCGGAGCAGTCGTATTGGCAGGCAGGTATTCCGAGACAGAAGCCTGGGCTGAAAGATGCTTACATGGTGGGAGGAAGCGTACATACCGAATGACGCTGGAGTGGCAGTGGGAATACGGTGTACCGTAGGCCACCTATAATGTCGCGGACACGAGTTAGCATACTGTGTCCCCCCGCATTGACCTAATACATGTAGGTTTCGTATCCTCTGGCGCGTGGCCGACCTTGATACGGTCCAGGTCAGCAGAGAACCTCATCCGCATTCAAGGCGAGAGGAACTCCAGCTGGGAGAGCATTCGGAGCTGGAGGAGAGACGCCCTAGCCCAAGCTCGGTTCACATTGGGCGACCAAGCATTCGGTGCGCACTCTGCATCAGGAAAACCCCTTTTTCAGAATTCGCACAAATCCTCGGAATTTTCTGATAAAGTAAGTAACATCGTGAACACAGTGTCATTCCCATACCATTAGCCATGTTCGGTAGAATAGTTGAGAATTCATCAGAACTAGGAATGCCAAACTAATATAGATTGTAGTAACTGTGAGGCTCTTTGTACAGATTAACGTAGAATGCAGAGCATTCGGCTAATACATTCTCGGAGCTCCAGTGAGACGGAGCTGTTCCACCCCATTTTGGATATAGATGCACACTGCGTTCAATATATCTAAGTGGTACAACAGATGCAATTCTTGCCGCGCCTGTTAGTCTCCGTATTTTGTACATCTGGTAGCGCTCGTCAGGTCTCGTGGTGAACTTGGAGAACCATTCAATGTAGACCAGGTGTTGCAGTACTTCAATAGGTAATCCAGGGGAGAGTGCATGGAGGTGTTTTTCTGGAAGTGAGAAGATCGCACGAACTTGCCCCACCCGCATGTCTGTCATATGTAAAAATGTTTAGTGTTCAAGGCAAGTTCAAAATGTTGAATAGTGCGATACATACCTTGGAGGCCAATGTGAGGCTCATGAGAGTCGAGACCATCACGTACACGGACTAGTGTTGAACAAGGAGTGGTGTGGCGCAGCTGAAGGCAAAGCTACAAAAGGAGCAAACAAATACTCCAATAGAATAGAGGACTTACAACTGATCTCTAAGGCTGCTGAGAGGGAAGACTCAGGAGGCGTAGAATGAGAGGAGAGATCGTTACATTACAGGGGCATCCAGCCCGGTATATATACACATGAGAGAGCCATCACATGATCGTACAGTAAGCGTAACAGCATGACATCGTAATGGTGCAATGAGCAATGATGCAATAATTGCACCATGGATGGAATGTACTGGAAAGGACTGGACAGGACCGGAAGGGAATCTGGACAGTCCTAGAACATGATGTCATAATGATGTCATGGAAAAGAATGTGCTACAACATGTTGGAAAGCGCTGGAAAGCGGTGGAATGTTCCATAAAGATCTAGAATCAATCATGTGCTACAGGTCTGGATCAAGTCCGTAAAGAATGTATGTAATATGTAGCAACGTAGAACACAAGTCCATAACAGGTAAGGATAAGTCCTATCCCGTCATGTAACACCCAAAATAGTCGAAGTTCAACAACTAGTGCCGTGTCGAACCGTGCAGGAGCAACGAGATTACCATTAGAGTCCACTCGCTGAGGGCGAACATGTATTGAGTCAAGAGTGTCGTTACTGAAGTATGCAGTGTTGCGGAACTTGATTGTGTGGAATACCGGGAGGCTTGTGAACGGGAATCTCAGTTGTACAGCACGTTCCTCGATCTGATTCCTTGTGAGGTTTGGCGAGTTCAGTTCGACTATAAAGCGACCCAGAGCGGGCATGAGATACAGAGCACCATAGCTATCCGCAGATGTCAGCTCGGCGATAGATACAGTGTTCCGTGTAGGCCACTTTGTCATGTGGTGATTCAAAGTACACGCCATGTCAGGCGGTCTCCAGCATGTTACTTCGTCGGCGGCAGTAGGCTCCGCTTGACCTGGTGTCTCCTGAGACTCTGCTCGGAGCATACACCATTTGACAAACTTCGCATGTTGCAACACCTTCTCACGACGCTCAAGCCATTGCATCATCTGTGGGAACTCGTTCTTGTGATTGCTTGCTCGGTAAGCTTCTTTTGCGAAGTCAATATGAAGCCGCTCCGTTGACTCGGTATTGTAATTATCTGTTGTGCCATAGAGCTTGATTGCATGGGTGTAGTACAAGAGCATGTGGAGCTTGGGAATAAGGAAGTTGTCACGCGCACCAAGATTCACAAAGATTGCTTTCCGAGAGTGAAATTCGGCCAAGGCAGTGTCGAGCACCTCAAGAGTCGTGGTCGAGTGGACGGAGTACTGTGCTATGTAGAGGAAATCAAGGAGCGCTTTCGTGGCAGCGACGAGATCCTCGGTAGACTCGCCATCTGGCAAGCGGATGTCGACAACAAGCCCGAGGATAAATCGAGCAATCTGCTTGTGCTCGGTTCCTGTTATGCGTGAAAGCCCCGATATTCCCTTGTGGAATATGCGGATGCTATGATTGGGCGGGAGCCGCTTGACTCGCGCGTCAATCTCGTCATTGCCCAAGATATCAGTCAGCCAGGAGAGGAGATGCTTGATGACGCCTTGAAGCAATTGATGGAGGATGTCGGGCGTGATCGAGCGATAGATGTCAGTGTACGGGAGTTGCTCCCAGAAAGGACGCTGGATAGGTTTGATACCGATTTGACTGCAGGCGGCATTGTAGTCAGCAGTTCTGAATAATCGGAGTGCCTTCAGAGCCTCGTCAACGTTGTGTGGTTCATGCGTACAGGGGTACTTGTCAAGATCATTGTGAGGGCACTCGCAGATCGGACAATCACCGGTGTATGTGCCTGTAACGAGCACCTGCTCGGGATAATCGCCGACGTAGACTGCCAGGACTGGATGACAGGGCCTTGTGACACCATCGCCACTCGTCATCTGGACGCTGTCGATGCCGGCCTTGTGCAGAGGTTCTGTCACAACCGACATGCATGCATGGAACAAGTTTGCAAGTGTTCGTCGACGAGCGGCCTTGTTCTTTATATGCTCAAGCCAGCTGGTTGGGAGGTAGGCTAGGAGGATTTGACCACGGTGCGAAGGTTTGCGTCGTATTTCCTTCGGTAGATTACCAATTGTGAGATAAACGGGGTACGCCGTCTTGTTACGGAACATTGTCAGCTGTGTTTTATCCAACGAGAGGATAATTGGCATAACAGTTGCGCCAGGGTTTTCCTCTTCAAGCTTCTCCTGCACATAGAATAAGTATGGGTATGCGACGGGAGACTAACCACTCACTTGGATTGCCCACCACCACTTACCGGTGTGAAGATTGTGGTATAGACGTGTAGTCTGATTGGCGTCGGCATAATGGCGCTCGGGAGTAATGCAAAGATAGCGTGTGTGCTCCGCATCACCCCATAGGGCACGAGCGCACTCCAGAATATCACGACAAAACATTGTGAACTTCTCCCCACCAACCAATGCTTCGCAGCGGCAAAAGGCCGGCCTGCGATTTGGGAGCTTGTTGTCGACAATTCTATTCAACTTGTCCGTGTTCTTGTAAGACAGTCCGAGCTGTTCATAGACCTGTGAAGTAACATGAATCAACATTGCAGTCAAGCAAAGTTGAGTGACTCAGGAATACATACTCCTTCTATAGCGAGCAGTTCCGTAAAGGCAGTAGAGCTTGGCCCACGAAGCTTTGCCCACTGTGCCAGCTCCCAGTCCAAGCGGGATGCGAATGGTGCATAGAGGTTCTTCTCACCCGGGTCAACTTCGCTTGCATACAACTTATATCCTGAGAATGCGGATGGGGTTGAGCCCTCGATTGCCTTTCCAGCTTCACCGCCGAAAGAAACAACATGAAGGGGGGAATGATTGAGCTGAATATGAGCATCTAGCTTGACACCACCAGGCGCAGCACCAGGCACTGAAGGCTCCTCATCAACATCCATAGCCATAGACATGCCTCGCTCGAAGACATCGTGAGGGCCATGATTGATCACTTCGTCATCCTCAGGATCTGATCCATCTTCATCATCAAACTCATCGACTGGCCGGCAGTAGGCCTGGTCATCTCCTGCATCATCGAATGGTACATCGTCTTCGGCATACTCATCTGCAGCTCCAAAATAATCACCATTGAAGGGAATGGGCAAGTCTTCTTCTTCTTCTCCATCCGGCATGCCCCCTGGAGAACCTGACCGCTTGGCATCATCTGTACTCTGTGATCTGCTCCGGGTTCGCGAACTCGCGGTGCGGCGATGGTGGTCTTGACGGGTTGGGTAACGCATTGATTCCTCATACTGCCTGCGTGCAAGCCGGCAGGAAGCTTGCTCACTCTGCTGAAGGTGTCGGAGGAGTAGGCCGTGTGCTCTGAAGGTCTTGAGACAGCCATTGCACGAATATGACATGGGTGACTCGAAGCTCGAGGAAAATGGATTAATGTGTCTAGAGTTAGAACTGTTGAGTGACGCAGACTGCATATAAAAATCTGTGTGGCTTACCTATGTACAGAGTAGTACAGCAATGAGCGAAGAGGACTGAGATGAACCAGAGGGTATGTCAGAGTCTGGATAGATCGACGCAGGGATAGTGGTGTAACGTACAAAAGCCCATCACACCATTCGCCTTGCTTCCTGCATGCTTGCCGGGGCCGTGTCACATGTCTTTGTACTATGCCAGCGCATATGCCAGCACATCGATGTGACAAGCGTGACTTGTCCCTGGCTGTATTCGTTGCCCCTCTCTTTGGTCTACGACTCTTCCAGACTGCACGTTCACTCATTCCACTCATTAATGCTTCGTATTCACAATCAGTGGTGAATACTCACCTTCACACACCAAGCTCGGTGCTGTAGAGGTTTTGTTGCTTCAAGAATCCCGCCACAGTGTAAGTACCAATAGCTTCAAGTCAGCTTCTGCTGTCTACTACTTATTCATGAGCGGATAGACAGAGACAAGGCCACTTACTGTAGTGCAGAACCATCCCCGACGACTGTCAATGGAACTGAAGAGTGCTAGTCGAGTAGGCCGTGTATCAAGAAATGCTGCGGAAGCGGCGCAACATGACTATACAAGTGAACAAACTCCTAGTGGTGCTTCATGTAAGTCATATTATCCGTGAATCATCTGTACTTAACTTATAACTCACTAAATGTAGCTGGTCATCCCGTTCGCGAGTCCTCGCGGACAGCCAAGAATGGTATGATAAATGTGAATGCACTAGTAGGTTATGACGCATGCTTACATCGCTGGGCCTTGGCCTTCATAGCATGGGCTAATATGATTCCCAAAACTCGCAATGTGTCGAAGGCAAAGGCTCCTGCTTCACAACAGGCGGGATCTGAGTCTACTAAGGGTGATGTCATTCTCATTAAGTGATGATGATACTGACGTTCATACCTAGCTCCAGCTACTATGCAAGAAAAAATAGTGTCAAAGCCAGCGACTGAGAAGCGAAAGAGGGCAGAGTCAATTGCGAAGACTAGTGGTGAGAAAGAGCGAGCAATGAAGCTAAAGGGCGCTGCAAAAGGCATGGGTGGGTTGGAGAACATGGAAAAGTCGTCAATGTCAGAGCGCCGCCAGCCAAAGAAGGCAAAGCTCACTATCTCCGCAGCGCCAAAGCCAGTTGAAGTGCACCAGAAACAACGTCGGTATCACATTGCTCTTGTGTATTCGTGACTAGATCTCATGTGTTACTCTCGATCATAGCGAGAGCCTACGCTCCCCCGAAAGTGATGGACGACTCGGACAAGGAGCATAGTGAGTCGGACAGATCGCCGGCATCTAGGTCCATACAGGCGCCATCGAGACTGCAGCATGGCAAGTCCCGAGGAATGACCCATTGTTCCCCTGCCATCTCATCGGTTGATATCGAGGATGCTCTCAATGAAAGCGGTGAAGAGGGGGACAGTATCTCGCTACAAGAACATGATGCCGAGTGCTCCAAACCTCAAGAAACATGTGATGACTTCGACGCTGAGGTATGTTTTGTATCTTCCATCCAGAATCGCCGTGCCTCAGAATACTATCTACAATAGCAAGTTACGTTTGTCAGTATCAGCGGTGAGACCAAATTATTGAATCCCAAGGTATTTGTGCTCAAAGTTGCAACAATCAGGGCTGCCGCAGAGTCGGAGCACAACAAGGTCACAGTCGCTCTCATCAAGTGATATCTCGACCTTCGCTGGCGGTCCTCCAGAGACAGATAGTGTCACGGACGGCGATGCAATTGACGAGGCATTGAATGGTTTGTCCGAAGGTGAGCACAACACATCACCACAGATGCAACGTTCCTTGTATGCGGTTGCACGTCAAGTTTTGTCATCGGATGAGGAGGAGGTCAATAGCATTTGGCCCTCAAAGAAGCAATGTCAGGTGTGTCATGATCATATTATGTACTTTTGTGCTTGAGCACTGACACTCTGATACAGGTGCGATCAGCACCACTGACCAAGAACCAAAAACGGAAGCTCAAAGAGGAGGTATGTAGTATACTTCTGTATGCTCGGATTTGGTATTGCATTGAACACTGATAACCAGATGCCCGAGATCAACACCTCAAACCTGAACGTCACAAGCAACGAAGCTCCCAGTGTCGGTTGGCTGCCTCACACTAAGATTGAGGTCATACCCAGTCCGCGCAGCTTTCGAATTGAGCTGCTGCCTCAAAACGCGGAGATACAGCAAGTAATACGCTGCAGTTATTGCCTCTGCAACAGGCTTATCGCGTTCCATGGATGGCACAAGAACGGCGAGAACGTACTGGATTTGGACTTAGCTGCGCTGAAAACCCTTGTCACGCTGCTACAGAAGGAAGGCCTGGATCTTGTTGCGAGGAAAGCTCTGATAGATGCAGCTGACAGTCTTGGTTACGACGGCGAGCATGACATCACTGATCGCCTTGAACATGGATCATTCCCTGACTATGTCAAACCATTAGTTGCATATGTAAGCTTCTCATTGTCGTGCTTCTACGTCTGGTTCATGTAGTTTTAGGTTTCCCATCGTCTATCGTTCTTCCGTTCCGCCATCAAGAAGGCTGTGACATCCCTAGTCCAGCAACGGTTTGAGCTTTTGGATGAGAAGCCCGAAGGTGTACCCGACAAGGCTGATTTGGCCAAGGCATTTAACTACATCTACCCCTGGTCCCCAACGGTACGTATTCAGAATTATACAACTGCACTTTGACAGCTAATTCGACGTGTTGAACTTCGACTATTTTGGGTGTTACATGACAGGATAGGACTTATCCTTACCTGTTATGGACTTGTGTTCTACGTTGCTACATATTACATACATTCTTTA
>KV429125.1:6897-47272 GCA_001632345.1 Daedalea quercina L-15889
ATTCTATGCCTCCTGAGCCTTCCCTCTCAGCAGCCTTAGAGATCTGTTGTAAGTCCTCTATTCTATTGGAGTATTTGTTTGCTCCTTTGTAGCTTTGCCTTCAGCTGCGCCACACCACTCCTTGTTCAACATCCAGCTGTTGAACAAAAGCACCAGTAATGGCAGCTGTCTCACATCATCATGCTTAGTCATGATATGACTCACTCCAACTCATGAAGAGTCATGCTGTGCTTACACAGCTCCTTGGATTGACACGTGACCGTGGTCCTCTACTATACAGTAGCTTACTAAGCGACCCTCCTAGGTGTATATAAACCCCTGTAGCATAGCACTCAATCCCAAGGTCGTATCCACAACCTCTGTGTGCCTCAAGCCCTCAACACCCCTAACAGGTAAGTTGATAGTGCAGTCCACTGCGTGGACAATAAGTGCGCAACACCAGCTGCTCTGACAACGATGTGATTTGCGGTGCACTCCATTATTTGTGTAGCTGGCCAGGATCCTAGAAGGAATTACTCCACAGAGGGCTGTGCTATCAGAAAATGGTTCAAACAGTAATGCGTTCACTATGTAGTCACTATTGGACCTTAAAGTGAATTTCAAAAAAGCCTAAAGGAACACATCACGTGAGATGCCTCTCAATTTTGTTCTCTAATTGAAATGTATGTTCAGGAGTTTATGGTCTGCATTTGTCACCCAGGCTGCCAAACCCAGCGAGTATGTCAGAGGTGGCGAACATGAACTCCAGCAAACGTGGCTGACAGCTCGTGTTGCAGAGCCCCGCCGAGACCGCCAGGCGTGGTTGGCAGTACAATGGTGCGAATTGGAGGCTGACCGCTGGGCTGACACGCCACCGACTGCAGTCAGAAACAGAATGTCGAGAGAGTATATGAGGAGCCCACCTCATGCTCTCTGTCGAGCACTGAATCATAAAGAGGCCGTTACGACTTGAGGACATTGAGCTCAGTTTCATTTCAGTAGGTAAGGCGTCTTGCGGATGCGCAATGGCAGTATGAGAGCATCGTCACGGAGGGACAATCCTCGGATGCATCAAAACCACGTGGAGGCGGTTGCTTGGTTCTAAAGCCTTTGGTAAACAATCCTGAAAAGGCAGCCATGGATCACCGTCCTTCGTCGGGCGCTTATTTCATCCTTGCTCAGGCTCACACATGGGTCCGCTGTCTCCCACTTCGCCGATTCAACAGCCACCGCACAGTGCTGGTCTCTCGTACAAAGGTATGTATACCTTGCGATTAGGAACACGTATCTTTCACTGATTTATCCTCAGGCCTGCGCGCCGCCATCGACCCGCAGTCCATCCCCTCGCCTATTGACGCAATCGAGATTGACCGCGAACAATGGGATGACCAGCCGTTCGGAACGCTGCCAGGAGGACACGTCCCTTTATCTACAACAGACTATGTTGCCATTGACCAAGGTGCGCACTTGTGCACACACACTGACGTGGGCTAATCTGTTGCGCAGGGAACTCTTCTCCCAGGTTCGTTCGCATGTCAACATGGAACATGCCTAGCACGTCTCGTCTCGCGTCCGACTGCGAAGTACCATTGGTAGCAATTATTCAGCCACTCTCGGACCAGGACCCGAGAGAAGAGCCTATTCCTCTGGTCGACACTGGAGACATCGGACCCGCACGCTGTGCGAGGTGTCGCGCATACATCAATCCGTGGTGCAAGTGGGTCGCAGGAGGTATGCGCTGGAGGTGTAATCTGTGCTCGCATGAGACGGAAGGTGCGCATGTCCTCACACAGCTAGATGGAGGCAAGCCTCAGTACGCATCACAGTCGCGCCCGAGTACTTCAGCAACCTCGACGCAAATATGACGCGGCTTGACCACCTGCAAAGACCAGAATTGAACAAGGGTACCGTTGATTTTGCCGTACCCAAAGATTACTGGGCCCCTCAGCCACAGCCGCGGATAGAGGCGCTGTACCAACCCGTCGTCCCCACGTCAACGTCGGAGATGAGACCGCCAGAGCCGATGCGCTATGTTTTCGCCTTCGACGTCTCCCAAGAGGCTATGCAATCTGATTTCACGCGAACCGCATGTCTGCAGGTGCTCGACCTTCTGTACGGATACGAGGCGCAAGACGGGACGCACGTCGATCCATGCTTCCCGCCGCAGAGCCAGGTTTGCATTATGTCATATGACCGGTCGATCCACTTCTACGACCTCTTAGTACGCGTCCACTTCCCTGATGAGTCGTGCTGACTTGACGCTTGGATACTGCAAGCTTAGCCACGCGGAGCCGACAACCCAGCCATGTTAGTGTTGCCTGACCTGGACGACATTTTTGTGCCAATGTGCGATGGTCTTTTTGTGGATGTTCGAGGATCGCAGTCAGTGCTCTGCACACGACCCCGCTCATGCGCACTCATGTTTGCCTAGACAGATCATTACGAACCTGCTCACCACGCTCGGTGACGGGAGCAACCGCTTCCTCGAGACCGAAGCCGCGCTAGGCTCAGCGTTGGCTGCATGCCTGGCTGCCCTCGTACGTATTTACTGTCCCCGCACCTGGTCATGCTGATGAGCGATGCTAGGCTGGTAAAGGCGGCCAGGTTCTCGTCTTCCCTGGCGTTATCCCAACGATTGGCCTGGGCGCACTGACAACGCCGGAGGACATGTCCGTCCTGATTGGCACAGAGAAGGAGAAGTCGATCTTTACCCTGCAGCATGAGGCCTGGCAGGAGCTCGGCGAACAGTGCGCGGAGGAGGGCATCGGCGTGAACATGTTCTTCGCTAACGGCCGGCCCGTTGACCTCGCGTCTATATGTGAGTGAGCCGATTGCTTGTGTGTATGCGCCACTCACTGCATTTGGTGAAGCGGTTGTATCGTCAATAAGTGGTGGTCAGCTGTACTTCCATCCGCGATTCAACCCCGTGCGCGATGGCATGGTACTCCATTCTGAACTAAGGCGACTGCTGCTGCGAACCACCGGCTATTCCTGTCTCATGAAGGTCCGCTGCTCACAAGGTTTGTCGGTCACCTTTAGTTGTTATATCGTTCTCGCGCTGAGTCGTCGTCAGGTCTGCGCATAACCCAGCACTACGGCAACTTCTACGAGCCGCCCACGTCAGATCTTACCTTCGGCACTCTCGACGCAGACAAGGCGATCTCAGTTGTGCTGGAGCACACCAAGTCCCTCTCCGAAGGGGAGTTCGCGTTCCTCCAGAGCGCGGTGCTGTACACGACCGTCTCCGGTGAACGCCGCGTGCGAGTGTGCAACCTCGGGGTGCAGGTCGCAGGCATGGCCGGGAACGTCTTCAGGTTCGCGGACATGGACGCTGTGGTGTGTCATATGGTCAGGGAAGGTATGTTGTAACGTTAGTCACCGGACGTGAAGATAAATGCGCCATAGGCATCCACAAGATGCGCTCGCAGAAGATTGCGAAGATCCAGGAACAGCTTACGGATAAGTGCGCGGCGATCTTGCTGGCGTACCGCAAGTATTGTGCTACGTCCGCGCCTGCGTCCCAGGTCAGTGTCAGGGTGACCTCATCCTTCAGATGCCGCTCACACTATGTATAGCTCATCATACCCGAGGCCTTCCGAGCGCTGCCTCTCTACACTCTGGCAATTATGAAGTCGCGACCACTGAAAGGTGCGTTACATCCTCTGTCGCCAGGGTCATATTTCAACTGAGGTGGCATTAGCTCAGAACGTGGTTATTGACGTGCGCGTGTATCATGCACACAAGATCATGGCCATGGGCGCGCGAACGACTATGCAGCACTTGCACCCCCGGCTTATGGCTCTGCACGACCTCACAATGAGGGCGGCGATGCCGGACCCACAGACGGGTCTAATACGGCTGCCAGGACTGATGCGGGATAGCTACATCTTCATGGAGTCGTACGGCATATACCTTATCGGTACGCTCATCTTTTGCTCAATGCAGTCGGGACCCTGATCGGCATTGGCAGACAATGAAGAGTTGATGGTGCTCTGGATAGGCTCGGATGCCTCTCCGCAGCTGTTGAAGGACCTTTTTGAAGTCGATGACTTCTTGCATGTCGATTCCAACATCGTTCGTGTTCACCAGCGCTTGGTGGTGTTTGTATTGACGCTCGCGTCCACAGACACAACTCCCAGTGCTTTCAACGAGGCTCTCGGAGCAACTCCGCAATATTATTGCTCACCGATACGCACAAAGAGGCTGGACGCCTAAACTATCTATCGCACGGCAAAACATGGATGGTGCGGAGCTCGAGTTCGCAGATATGCTGGTGGAGGACAAAAACAATGCCGCGATGTCGTATCTTGACTGTGAGTCCCTTGAATTGCTCAGACCACCTTCCGCTGACGGCCGACGTACGCAGACCTCTGCCTGGTGCACAAGCAAATCAACGCGGCGGTAAGTTGTACGGGCTTCTGAGTAAATGGTGCCGCTGACATGGTCTGTAGCTCACGGGAGGTTCCTCGACAAACAACCACCGTACCAGCTTCAAGTCTGCGCCTTGGTAGAACGTATATGTACACTAATTGTGATCTAGACAGCGATATCTATCGTTAAGAGAGGAATATCTGTTATGAATCCCTCCTAAGCATCGCGTCGAAAGGTGAACTCGGTCGGTGGGTCTACTTAGAGACGACGTCCAGGGATGTGGGGGAGACGATCGCCTGTCCGCGCCAGCGGCATTAGGTATGACGCTGTCGTCTGGTGCGAGGTCACATCAAGCAGCATATACAATGATAACATCTTGTGCATTGGAGTGCTGAATGAGCACGTACGAGGCGGCCAACGGTTGCTGCCACCAATACTGCTACTGGGGGCACAAGGCGAATGGGTGCAGGGTGGCGGATGGCGTCGGGTGATGCTGCCACTGGTGGCTAAGTATAGGACCTCTCGGCGCCGTCGCGCTGAGCCCGCCAGCTGTGGCTGATCGACATGGCACCGCGCCGGGAGGCTGACCGGAGGGCTGACACGCCAGCTCGTGGTCAACCGGTCACGGTTAGAACATGGCAACCACAACGTATAAAGTCCCTGCTCGGCGCACTCGTCTTTCTCATTCTCTTCCTCCATACCGTCTCCTCTCGTCTTCTCCTTGTGCCCTCATCCCTCCCCTCCTCCCCTAATTCCTCCTCCTCTCCTTCCTCCTCCCCTCCTCCCCTCCTCCCCTCCTCCCCTCTCTCTTCCTCCCCTCTCTCTTCCTCCCACCTCTTCCTCCCACCTCTTACGATACACCTTGCGATACTTTACGATACCTTCCCCTCCGCCCATCTACTTACCACCTTCTCCTCTCTGTTCCGCAGGTATCCAATAATCTCAAGCCCGCAAGATCCCTCAAAAGGTGTTTGACGCTGCAGCTGCCGCCACGAACACAGTGTCCCACTGATCATACAGGGTGAGACCATCCCCTCACGTCCCCAGCACACAGATACTTACTACCGTCATACATTCAGCGGTGGGTATCCAACAGCCACGTTCAACGTCTGCGCATATCCCATGACAGTATATGCCCTTGTGGTGATCGACGAGCCACTATCACAGTACGGCCCAAGGGCGCGGGCAAGGCACGGCGTGCGGTGGCGGAAGCCTCTCGTGCGAACCGGGCATCCCGCTGTCATCACTCGTCGCGCTCCAGCGTACCCGCAGAGGACGCACCGTGGGCAATATTGACTCGGCGGCGGAGCGCGACGCGATGCGAGCAGACGGCGTGGTGGGCATCCGTGGCATTATGGAAGCGTGAGTCGCCCAGTCCCTCGGCCGCTGAATGGTGCTCACGAATGTGCACCTGCAGTGCATAGTGGGCGGCTGAAGTTGTGGCTGCACCGTCAAGGTGAGTATTTCCCGGGGTAGGGGTCGGGTCCTTGAGGATCTGATCCTGGCATGGACCTTGTCGGTGGTCCCCGGGCTGAGTACCTTAGCCCTCTTCGCCGCTGATGTGAAGGGGGCTGGGGGAAACTAGCGCATGCCAAATCCATACTCTTCTCTCCTATTCTCGGATACGTTGGGTATGACTCCAACTCTATTTTTTGCGCCAGACAATTGTACGTGGTCAAACATCACATGTAGGACCTACCGTTGTGTTAGTGGGTATCCAATATAAGGCTCTGAGTCACATGCGTGCCGCTGCTCGACACGCGAAAGTTCGCGCTCAGATGTGTAGTAGACCGCGAGGGGTGGCTGGCCTGTAAGCCATTGTTTCCAGCGTGGTTCAACGATACTGGATTCGCAAGTTTCAGCCAAGTTCAACATGGGATTCCTTCAGTTGAAAGTCGTTGCGTATCCCGCACAAGTGACGACGCCTTCGGACAATTCGGAACCAGTTACGTGACATATTCGTCGACGCGCGTACAACAGTAGTACCATCCTCAAGTATACGTTGTTTCTCGGCCTCAGGCCGACGTGATAGGGTCGACGTGATTCGCGATGTCCGCGCCGTCAAGGAGAACATCGTCGGAGAACGATCCACACCTCTCCACGTCTTCACTATACGCTTTCGCAGCGTTCTGGAAGCCGAGCAGAGCGTCTTTCCCGAGGGGAGCCCTGACCGGCGGGTCTTCCATCGTGGCAAGCTGATGGTAGATGACCTTCATCGCTGAGACGCCACATGCATTAGTTTCGAAAGCCCCCCGCGGCCACGACATTCTGACTTACCCTTTGCTATGTCTCCGGGAAGGCTTGCGTTTGGGGCCCACGCACGCACGCGTGCAACGTTCGAGTTCTCGAAGTCATATGCTGGAAGAGGTTCTGTTTGTACCAGAGATTCTGGCGCTGTTCCCCTAGTATGGAAGCCTCCTGGAAGGATGCAAGTCATCTAGAGAGATGGTGGACATCACGCTGGCATCGGGCATAAGCCAAAGTCGACACCAACGAACCTTGATGTTCCAGGCAGGGTTCAGCTCTTTCGCCAGTGATTCCATGACTCCCTCAAGCGCTAGACATGGGTGTAGTTCAGTCAGCATTCTGTCAATCGAGCTGGTCCGAGGCCCTACCATGTTTGCTAGCGCTATAGATACTGACCGCGGCTGCAGACGTGACGGCGACTATGCTCGAGTTCGTGATCAGCCGCCCGCCCTGCGGCTTGTTGACGTCGCGGAAAAACCGAACCGCCTCGAGCGCAACGTTGAGCGCGCCCCAGAAGTTCGTGTCGAACATCCGGCGCGCGACCTCCTCGGGCACGCTCTCCGTCTCGCCGAGTATGCCGTACCCGGCGTTGTTAAAGACGACGTCGATGCGGCCGTAGACTTCGCGCGCCTTTGCGAAGGCGGCCTTGATCTCGTCTTTGTTGGTGACGTCGAGTTTGACGACAAGCAGCCGGTCTCGAGGGTATTGTTGGACAAGGTCGTCGAGGACCGAGGGCTTGCGCAGGGTCGCCACGGCGATGTCGCCCTGGGATAGGACGAGCTCTGTCATGGCGCGTCCCATGCCAGAGGAAGAGCCAGTGACTGTGAGGGGGCGTTCGGGTTAGCGCATGCTATAATCCCATCAGTATATGTATAAGACTTACTGAGCCAGACTTTGTGCATCTCCGCTGCGTGTACTTGTAGGGGATGTAAAATATGAAGTCGCGGTACAGTTGTGGTAGAACAGAGCCCCAGCTGACCCTTTATACCCTTCTCAGAGCGTTCTGGATCGGTCCTTGAGGCAAACGTGAACGCCTTCGCAGTCGGGGATAATATCGCTGACAAAGCACCTACAAAGCTATATCGTCAGGCGTGGTGAGTCAAAAAGATATACTGCCATTAGGGGCTCGTCGAGAAACAAGTGCAGACGGTGACACCGGAGGTGACTAACCTAGCTATATGCGGCTGCATTGAAGACCTCGCGTCGACTCTGTCAGACGAGGTTGATCTGCACAATGTCGATGGTTACCAACTGTCTCCTCCCAGTCGACAATACCACCGCGGAGTATCAGCCGTGGCCAGTCCTCTATTCGCCTTCCGGTGCATCGGCGTCATGCGCACTCATATTCATCAAATTGAACCGAGCCCCCGAGTTCGGTTTGTAACGGTAGCAACGTCCTTCGAGTAGCAGCCTAGCCGCTGGAAGAACGCGTGGTTCTCGGGGAGGTACGCCGGGCTTACTATTTTGTATTGTCGAGTATCTGTATAACCTCAAATCGTCAGGGGCCATTTGCCGAGTCCGATGGACCGGGGAATGTACTTACTGAGAGGACGAATATTGTTCAAGAGATCGTGCAATTGTTGGGATAAGGCGCACGTCAACTTTTGTTGGGGTAAAGCACAGAGCTGGTGTATAGGTGTACGATTGTAACTGCCTTATGCAGCCGAATAGCATTTGGTGTCGACATGCTTGCTGTCGCACATTGGGTTCACGGGTATATGCCGAGCAAAAAATAGAAAAGCTGACTGTACTGACCAACATTGGTCATTGAAGTTCATTCCGATTCGGTAAGCCAAACCATGTGTGACTGTGGCAGAGAGGATAATACACGCTGATGATCATCCTTCCAGCAGCGGCGAGCGAGCTGGGCGTCCCTAAACTTGTCAGTCACCGATGGTCAACTTCTGGTTTCGACAAGAGTAGCCATACGTGCTTCTACAAATAAATATTCAGTAAGAGCTAACCAACACTACGTTCAACGTTATATATGTGATTTCCCTCTCACCGTTCGGGACGTTTAGGAGTTACTTAGATGTGCCACTTCAAGCCTTCAAGTCAGATGCATCTGCGGCCGCCGGCCCTCCACCGCCATCCGGTCTTGCCGGATTGAGCGGGAAAAAGAAACAATGAATAGACAAGACAACTGATCTGAGCGCGTGAAGAGAGGAAATAATGGGTATTGGTGAGACTGCACGAGAGATGATGATGATGATCTCTGCATTTATATGCCGCCACAAGCAAACACTACGGTACCGGTGCTAAGACGCGGCGGGCGCCAATCCGCTACTGCGGGAGCGCCCAGAGACTGCACGAGAGAGGACTTGAGCGCTGAGCTTGACACCGGGGGCAAATCAGATTTTATCGACTCCGAACATGCTGAGAAGAGTGGCGGCGGTGGAGAACCAGTAACGGGCATGTTCGCACCGCGAAAACCCTCAGTAGATTATTTATTTTCTTTGGGTCTTCGGAGCTTCGAACATGCAAGGACCATACAATGTGTTCCGGGCCGGAACATTTGTCATGTTTTCTTAGCATTTTCAGGAATGGATGCTGGGACGAAAACATAAAATCTTCGGCAACTCTTCGGCGAGCGGCAGTTCCAGATTCAATTTTGCCTTTGTCAATAGCAAAATGGAGACCGAAACTGGAAAGTACATTTTATATTTTCTGTCACATGTTCCCCGTCCGAAAGCGATGCCTGTCCTGCGCCTGAAGACTTTGCACGTGCGGGCCTGGAACACATTATCTACACGGACACAGAACATGCTAAGTACATGATATATTTTCGCCCCCCGAAAATAGAATAACGGCCGAACATACAAAAAATATTCTATTTTCGGGGGGTGAAAATATATCATGTACTTAGCATGTTCTGTGTCCGTGTAGATAATGTGTTCCAGGCCCGCACGTGCAAAGTCTTCAGGCGCAGGACAGGCATCGCTTTCGGACGGGGAACATGTGACAGAAAATATAAAATGTACTTTCCAGTTTCGGTCTCCATTTTGCTATTGACAAAGGCAAAATTGAATCTGGAACTGCCGCTCGCCGAAGAGTTGCCGAAGATTTTATGTTTTCGTCCCAGCATCCATTCCTGAAAATGCTAAGAAAACATGACAAATGTTCCGGCCCGGAACACATTGTATGGTCCTTGCATGTTCGAAGCTCCGAAGACCCAAAGAAAATAAATAATTTACTGAGGGTTTTCGCGGTGCGAACATGCCCGTTACTGGTTCTCCACCGCCGCCACTCTTCTCAGCATGTTCGGAGTCGATAAAATCTGATTTGCCCCCGGTGTGAAGCCCATGCGTATGATCACGTGGTCGCACTTTGTATGCCCACCTAGCGATTCCGAAGCGCCCACCGTCTGCTCATCAGATTCATAGGGACCTAAATACCAAACTTGTCCTCGACTCATCTTATCGTCTGGCCACGATACCTCGTCGTCCTCCAGTTCCATCTAAACCGTGATTGTGCAGCTACTAATTATCGAGATTTGAAACATGTCAGTAGCTGACGAAGAAGAGGTCAATCCCTACGAGCTGCTCGGTGTCACCATCGAGTCCACCGAGCAGGACATCCGGACCGCCTACCGCAAGCTCTCGCTGAAGGTCCATCCAGACAGAGTGAGCACTTCCACACATCCTCGTATCGTGCGCTTTTTGAACGTCGTCCTCTGACAAGTCTCCTCCACAAGAACCGCGGGAACCCCGATGCAGGTACGTCTTTGCGCATCCCTCCCTGCTAATGAACGAGACTGACGTGGGTCGTAGCGCGCAAGTTTCATGAGCTCAACCAAGCGTACGAGCTGCTGCTCGATCCACTCCGGCGGATGGCCCTCGACGCGAAGGTGCGCCTGAAGGAGGCGCGGAAGGCACGGTTCGCGTCGTACGACGCGAAGCGGAAGGGCTTGGTCGAGGAGCTTGAGGCGCGCGAGCGCGCATTCAAAAAGGCGCGGGTGGAGAAACAGGAGGAGGAACGGGCACGATGGAGGGAGAACGAGCGGATCATGGATGAAGGGCGCAGGCTGAGGGAGGAGAAGGAGAAGGCGTTGCGGAAGAGGGAAGAGGAGGCTTTGAGAGGAGAGAGAGATGCTGCGCGAGAGGACGAGCCACCTGAGCTCGGTGCGTCTAATGGTTGACGAACAGTGGTTCTGGACTAATGCTACTGCAGGAGATCTGGACACGACTATTCGCCTCAAATATCCATTATCCGCGCACCCTTCGCTGACCACGCCAGCCAGCCTCGTAGCGCTCCTATCACCCTTCGGCGCCGTCGACGAAGCATCGATTAAGCTTATACTCAAACCTGCGCCACCCAAGAGGCCGAAACGCGGCATCGCTCTCGTACCGTTCAAGCAGATAGGTGGCGCGTTCGCCGCTGTATGCGCGAGCGGGCGGGCGGAAAGTGGCTTGGTGGATGTCGAAGTGGGGTGGGCGGAGGACAAGGAGCCGGAACTCATTGGGTGGCTCAAGAAGAAAGGCCAGCTTGGTGCTGGCGGGGAGTCGGGTGCGACGAAAGGCGGCAATGAACAGGGCAAACAGGATAGTGCTCCGCAGCCGACGCCTGGGAATGCGGAACCCTCATCAACCTCGACGGCGCCGTCAGATACTACCTCTGCGACGCCGTTCTCTTCATTTCCCTCGACTTTCGTGAGTTTTCGTTTATACTCTCCGCCGTTCCCGCTTTACTCATATGTATGCCCTCACAGCCTAGCCTCGATGCTTCCACGGACCCATCTGCTAAGCAACCCCAGATAGGTCTCGATTACGAGTCCTTGACCCTGATGCGTATGCGTCACGCCGAGCGCGCGCGTATGGAACGCGAGATCAGAGAGCGCGAAGCGGCGGAGGGCGATTGATCTGGAAGTACGTGAATACCGTCGATGTAATCCTGTGAGGGAGTTGTGTTTGTAGTCTGGGTGTTCGTGCTCAAACTCTTTCGGGAGCCAGCGTCGATGTTCCCCCGGCCGCGGCGCAAAGGGCGACCGAGTCTAAACTGAGTAGTATGCGCTGAAGTTGTCGTGTGCGCTTCGGGCCTTCGTATTGAACGTGCGAACGCCCTGCCGTGGAGTGCAAGGCGGCTGCTGGGGAGGGTTCAAACAGCATACTGGTGCTGTCCACGGAGGGCAAGGGGATATGCTACGACATCTAACCGCGTAGAGCTTACCGCGACGTCACAGCTCTCTACACTCAGCGTGCAGGCGTAGAGTGCGCGGGGCCTAGGCCTACTGGTAGGACACTATGTACCACTGGCAGTGCAGTGCCTACAATATTTGCTCGTTTACATTCTTTCGGCGCTCACGCACAAACGATCACTGATAGTGATTGACCGCACAACGTTCCTCGGCGTTTCTGGGGATGGTATCCACAGGTGACAGGCCTGCCGTGGCGACAGCTGCTACTGGTACCGTCCCGCTATATATAAGACTAACTTGAAGGCTAGCTCGCGTGCGAAGCTGTATAACCTTCTGCCCCCCGCACTGACCTCTGTCCAGGCATAGCGGCACCCAAGTGCACACATCGCTCCTGCAGGCGTACATCATAGGACAACTTCGACATGGGTCTTTACAATGACTTGTGGGGGCTGTGGAGAGGGGCGGCGGACATGTTTGCACCTAAGCCGAAGTTCAGCGGCGAGCATATCCCAGACCTGAGTGGACAGGTCATGATAGTCACAGGTGCGTCACGGTAGCGCGTTCTCTGCATTGTATGCTCGACATCGCTCACTCTGTACAGGGGGCAATGTCGGAATAGGGAAGGAGACCGTAAGGGTACGTGAGTGCGCAGCATGCTAGGTCTGAAAAGAGCTGATGTTGGTTTGGATGTACAAGGCGCTGTTGCAGCGCAATGCAAAAGTCTACTTGGCCGCGCGAAACAAAGAAAAGGCTGAGGCCGCCATCGAGGACCTCAAGAAACAGACGGGCAAAGAGGCCATCTGGCTCGAGCTTGATCTCGTTAGCTTCCCGTCCATCCGCAAGGCTGCGGAGGAGTTTATGAGGTGAGAGTGCTACAACGCTAGCTGTACGCCTTGACCCACATATCTCAGTAAGGAGAGCGAGCTTCACGTGCTATTCAACAACGCGTATGTCCTCCATTGTCTTGCAGTACCAAATCTTGTGGAATCGATGGGCGCGGCTGCGCGGGATGTGGGTGGAGCTGGGTTTTGGCTGGGAGCCTATGGCTGGCACTCGCCGGCAGCCAACGCTCACCGCCATCTGGTAGGAGTGCCACTCGGAGTACGACGTTACTCTCCCAGCCAAACCAGGAAACCCCCATTCACACATCCCCAAACTATTGCGCCTAGCGTTCCCACAACATCTGGAAGCTCATGATGGGCTCTGAACGTGGATAACTTAGGGGCGTGATGTTCCCTCCACTCGAGCAGGTCAGCCCAGATGGTTATGACTTGCAGTTTATGACAAACGTCATCGGTAAGGAATACCGCTCGGCTCTCGTGTATAGGAAGCTTATCGCACGTGTTAGGGCCGTTCCTCTTCACAAAGTTACTCATGCCAACACTCCTTGCTGGCAAGGAAACGCATCCAGACCACCACTCCAGAGTGATCATGACATCGTCCTCCGGGGCGTATTTGTACACCCTCAACTTCGACACGTTCAAGGACGGCCCAGCGCGGAGGAAGATGTCCACCGAGAACCTGTATTTTCAGACCAAGTTTGTGAGTGGTCGACCTTGACCGCTGATTCGGACGACGTTCTCATCGGGCGCGGCGCGCAGGCGAACATGGTGATCGCGCGCCAGTACGCGAAGCGCTTCGCCGATCAGGGCCTCATCTCAATCGCGCTCAACCCCGGTGAGATTCGCGGAACCGCGTTCACGTCTGCGGGCGTCCTGCTGACCGTGGCACAGGCAACATCGACACGGATCTGCAGCGGTACCTGCCTAGCTACCAGCGGAGCTTTATGGTACGCCTTCCCATTGAGTCCGCATGGATGCAGCCTGAGACTCACGCACTGCCATGCGAGTAGAAAAGGCTGATCCTCCACCCGCCGGAGAGGGGTGCGCTCACCCAGCTCTTCGCGGGCACGATGCCAGAGGCACTCAATCACAACGGCGGGGTAAGCCTACTACTAAGTGAATTGCGGGTTTGCGACTGCTGATGCGATGGGCACTTTCGCAGTTCATGATCCCGTGGGCCCGGGTTGGGAAGTGCAGGCCGGAGGCGTACGACGATGCCCTCGGGGAGCGGCTGTATGTGTGGCTCGAGGAACAGGTCAAGGACAAGTAGTTTGTGCTCGCGCTTGGATACCCGGGATGGGGGAATTAGCACCGGCGGTCATGCTGCACCATGTTGACGTTTCCCTGAATTGCGATTCTATGGACACTGGGCACCGTGAGGCCCATCCCTTTCTGGACCTTGTCTCGCGTACCGGCGACAATCCTGCATGTGTTTCAAGTCGATCGCCGTAAAGTAGATCAACCATGCGTCTCACTGTCACCCCCGGTCTCCACTCGGGTGTCATACCCTGACGCAACAGATGTCTGTCTAAGCAGGTCACAAGGGGAGGAGATGCTTTCCTGAACACAGCGCGCTCAGGCATGGATGGGAGACACGAAGTATATACCGCTGAGTAAGATTTGGATGTGAGAACGGTCGGGTTTCCTGAGGTGCGTCCGTCGTCCTGTCCAGCGCGCGTGGGCTGACGCGCTGTTCAAGTCAGCTCTCTCTCCCGAAATGTAAGACCGAGGACGACGACTGGAACGGAACACTCGGATAGGGATGCAGAACACTCACGGTATGTCGCTGCTCTGATAGATTTTGCTGGCCTCGTGTGTCTTGGTCACCGCGAGGAATGTGCACGACCCCGCCGGCTCTTCCTTGGAAACACGATATTGACGCAGTGTGCCGATGGTTTTGAATCTTCGCGTGACTGAACGCCCACTTGTGATACGGCGAGACAGGCGAGCCAAACACAGAGTATATAACTCGACAACCACGGTGCAAGACCTGCGAAGACAAAATGCCTCATAGCAAGGTATGTGACAGCACTTCGTCTTGACACCTGACATCCTTGACATAACACCTGGTAGATGATCAAATTTTATGCATAAGATCTGCCTGCCAGTGGGAAGCAATCTGGACTATGACTCGCAGGTACCAACGCGAAGGACTCTACTGGCAGCTAATCTGAGAAACAATATTGCGTTGACCGGATCCCGGGCCTTCACTCATCGAGGACCCACCACGTAGGTAAAGAGGAATCGATGCGTATCAATGATTCGGCGGCGTACGATACAACAAAGACTGCACCAGATAGGTTTACGCATACAAACGTTCATTCGGCATGTGCTAGTTTCCCCCAGCCCCCTGCATGCCAGCGGCGAAGAGGGCTAAGGTACTCAGCCCGGGGACCAACGTCAAGGTCCATGCCAGGATCAGATCCTCAAGGACCCGACCCCTACCCCGGGAAATACTCACCTTGACGGTGCAGCCACAACTTCAGCCGCCCACTATGCACTGCAGGTGCACATTCGTGAGCACCATTCAGCGGCCGAGGGACTGGGCGACTCACGCTTCCATAATGCCACGGATGCCCACCACGCCGTCTGCTCGCATCGCGTCGCGCTCCGCCGCCGAGTCAATATTGCCCACGGTGCGTCCTCTGCGGGTACGCTGGAGCGCGACGAGGTGACAGCGGGATGCCCGGTTCGCACGAGAGGCTTCCGCCACCGCACGCCGTGCCTTGCCCGCGCCCTTGGGCCGTACTGTGATAGTGGCTCGTCGATCACCTCAAGGGCATAGACTGTCATGGGGGTATGCGCAGACGTTGAACGTGGCTGCCGGATGTCCACCGCTGAATGTATGACGGTAGTAAGTATATGTGTGCTGCGACGTGAGGGGATGGTCTCACTCTCTATGGTCGGTGGGACACTGTGTTCGTGGCGGCAGCTGCAGCATCAAACTCCTCTTGAGGGATCTTGCGGGCTTGAGATTAATGGATACCTGTCGAACAGAGAGGAGAAGGTGGTAAGTAGAAGGGAGGAGGGGAAACTATCGTGAGGTGTATCGCAAAGTATCGTATAGTAGTGGGAGGGAAGTAGGAAAGCGATATGAAGAGGAGAAGGAAGGAGAGGTAGAGGATACGAAATGGATGAAGAGAAAAAAACAGCATAGCAACAGAGAGCGCGAGGTGGGCTCCTCATATCCTCTCTAGACATTCTGTTTCTGACCGCGGTCGGTGGTGCGTCAGCCCAGCGCTCAGCCCCCAGGATCGGAGCTCTGCCACGCGAGCTGTCAGCCACCCGAGTTGGAGTTGGGATCCTGAAAATATATTTCGGTTAGGGGACAGGGTTGAGACACTGCCTGGGCAAATTAAAGATTATCCAGAAGCATACATTCACTTGGGAAACAAGACATTTGCAAGGTAGTGCCATCATGATACAGGCAGAGCAACACTCAAAAGGAACAGCGAGCACGATCCATCCCTCACTCAATTCGTCTGACCTTCGGCACGAGAGCCCAGATGATGATCATTGTCGATACCATTGATACGATGCTACGCAACACCAAGTCAGGTCCCTATCTCTTCGCAGTGACGCAGGAGGACTCACAAGGGTTGCAAGGACGCAATTCCGAACTTGGAGGAGATGACTGCTGTGATGAATGGCAGCACTGCGGAGCCCGTGAGCCCGATGGCACCGATGTAGCCAACACAGCCGGTGAGGAGGCGCATGGGTAGGATCATTGAGGAATGGTTCATGAGGATGGGGTAGATCGGGCCCATGAGGAGCCCAACAAAGGAGACTGCGATGGCATTCTCTATCAGGGAGGGGACGACCCAGATGGTCACTTCTAGACTGTGAATATGCGATGCATATGAGTGGTAGAGCAAGAAGGGACTGGAAAGACGCGGACATGATGACGATCAGGGAGTAGTATACTATCACCCAGCGTTCACCGAGCTGTACATTGAGATGATGAACGTCAAAGATGTTCAGAGGCAAGCGGATAACATGTACCTTGCGATTCAATTGCATAAGCACGATCCGACCCAGCATGAGTCCTAGATTCAGTGTACATGCCATTGAGAGGGGGTTCAAGTGTAGTTCCGAGGACTTACCTGCGAAGAAGCCAGAAGAGATGTATCCTGCACTTGCACCTCCTCCGCGCTTGTCTTCAACAAATGTGACAATCCACCCTATCGTAGGTAGTACTACTTAACGGTAGAACAGAAATCTGGAACCAGGCTGAGGCATACCTCCGATAGATACCTCGACGCCGACATAGATGAGGGAGAATGTTGCTAGATAATGGATCTCCTTGAGGCGCATGATTTTGCGGTACAGGTTCGAGGTCTCGGCAGCTTCTTGGGGAGCTTGTCCTGCCTCTGCCATCACCTCTGCCCATGATGTGTTAGCGCTCAACTTAAGTCTGCAAGGTGTGACGCACCGTCCAGGCTTCTGAACCGGAACACCACGATGAGCACGGCAAGATTGGTCATCGCTATCCCTGCAGATACCAAGTAATGGAACGACCAGTGTGCAGAAGACGCAAAATGGGTCGCGACAAGCGGTGCGACCAGCGCTCCTAGACCTGTAAAGAAACAGGAGAGAGCAAGGGGATCACGAGTTATAGCTATGCACGCCGTCATTACGAAGAGCGGCTGACCATATGCTGCGTGCAGAAACCCAAATTTAATGCGAGTATCTTCTTTCAGGCTTCCTACGAAGCCATTTGCTTGGGCATTCTGCAGAGAGAGCCCGAGGCCTGCGCAGGCGAACCCGATGCACATGATCGGAAAGGGTCCTCCGGGAGCCATCATCGAGTAGCCTATCAACTGAACAATTGCACCTGAAGGCTCAAAACTGAAGCGTCTATCCTGGAGAACAGTTATAAGTAGATCGACTAACCGACGACCATAACCTAAATCGAATATGAGCAAGAGCTTCGAACTACGATCCGGAATGAATAGACCTTTCCAATCCCAAAGCGGTGGTTGGACCAGACGTTCGCGACTGCCCCGCTCAGGAAACCCTCGCTGAGTGTCAGCTTTGCCTACAGCTAGTTCTGGAGACACCGCAGACCTACCAAGCAATTGGTCACAAACAATAGAGACACCACGGCGAACCCGATCTATGAAAGCCTCATAAGGTCTCCCGTTGCAACAGCATAGAATATAATAAACGTACATGATAGTAATGTTCTATCGTCGGAAGAAGGGGTCCCGTTGAGCCATCATTCCAACCATTCAAGAACGACGCGTAACACAGTGCAGCGAAGTGTATCCTGCCATTCCTGCGGTATATGGCTCGTCTATTCGCTGATAGTGCTGGGTCAGGGTCAATGGAACTAGTTTCCTGCATCTGATCCGCGGATGCCATATTCGGGATCGGAGAGAGCTCTATTCCATCATGGTCGCTGTGCGAGACCGGACGGAGGTGACTGTTAGAATGAATAGACTTCCGATGCTTGTCCTCCGATCTTTCCGGCCCCTCGTTCGCGACGCCCGCCAGCTCGGAACGTCTGCGCATACGCCCCGCAGTGAGGGTTATCCCGGTCACGTCGAGCGACGACTTAGATGCTGAGTCCACTGCGGGGTTGAATGTTACGCCGATGTTATTCACATCTTTGTCCGAGCTCCTAGCGGACTCGATAGATACTCTGGTCAGATTTGACTTGGACATACTGCTGAGGGACATGGGAGAAGCTGAGACTGAAGGTAAGTGACAAGATGTTCATGATCAGATTGGATTTTTGTTATATATGTACGCACCGCTCGGCTCGCTGGCTATAGTTTGCTTGCGTACCCCAGAAACGAGGGCACATTCTCATTACACGTCTCGGCTTGTCGATGCAAGTAGATATGTCATCATCAGAAAGTGGAGTGACATCAGTCGTCCGGTCCGCCGCGATCGCGAGGTCGCAGCTGATGCAGTCGGTTAGACGGCATGATGGTGAACAAGAGTAATAACCTAATGAGGTATTCACTAGGTACTAGTACCCAGTGACCAGTCAGAGTCGGGTTATTGCTACTAGTGCAGAAGAGAGGAAGGCCTCAGGCTACCGGAGTCTAGTCTCTCAGAGAGAACTATCATGGTTGGGACCTCTACGGCGCCGGGCTGGTTGTGGTTTTGCTCAGACGTTCAAGCTCATACCGTGTTCCAGTCATGGCAACTCTGTACACGTGTGACAACGCAGTGACGGATCACGGGATTGTGACAGAACGTGGCGCGGACTCGTCTCGTCCTGAGCGACCCCGGCCCGCGCCGTCTCTCTGCAACTCGCACACACGAAAGCTTCGCAGCTACGGTGGCTTCTTTCCGTTTTGACGAGCTTGCTGAGTTGACTGAAGATATATATAATCCTCTCTTTTTCCGCAGGAGTATACGAAGGATTCCTCGGAGCATCTCTCATTTCCAACTTGCGAAGAAAGGTGCGCTCGTGAATAACCTGCACTGAGGGAAAGCGAAAGTGAACCCTTTCCCTGAACCCAGCTGAATTCCGGGATCTACATCGCTTGTGTTGCCCTCTTGAACAATAATTGTGATCCGGGGGCTAGCCATCGAACAGTCTGAATCCGGCGGCTCATTGTCTATTGTACGTTGAGCAAGAGCTTCCTAGCCCGCTCAGATGATACCCAGACACATCATGGCCCCAGAGCCACACGGATCAACTCAACCACCAGTGAGTCATCAATGTTCATTTTGACTGCGTCTTCATCATATCTCGCAGTCACCTGGATCTTCCCAGCCAGATGCATCGCGTCAAATGTCAGCCACGATTCAGCGCTCGGCGAACGATTTCGTCGTTCTTATTGAGAATGAGAAGGCGAAGGCTCGGGAGGCAGCCGAGAGGCAGCTCGCAGCCGCTGAGCAGAGAAATGTGCAGTTCCGTCAGCAGGCTTCGGCTGCAATGGGTGCAGCGCTCAACCGCGCCAGGAACGCAGAGGAACAAGCGCGTATTGCCGTCGCGACGATGCAGGCCAAGGAGACGGAAGTCGGTAGTATGAAGGAGCAAATCTCGCAGCTGCGGGAGTAGTCATTCGACCAGACGCAGCAGCTCGCGAAGAAGGCTGGCGACGGTTCGAATGGACAAGAGGACTTGGACGCGCGAGTATGGCGCGAACGGGAAAAATCGCTGATGAAGGAACACGAAGAGGTAGTCGCGAATAAGAATGCGCAAATCGACGCGCTCACTGCCCATATCGCCGAACTTCAAGCACAGATAGTGGATTTGCGCAATATTCCAGGCGTCCAGCAGGACTCCAGCAAAGACGATGATACATTGATGGCGGAGGTGAGTAGAGAGTTTTTGAATATAGATCCTGACGAAGGAGATCTGGTGAGTGCACCTCGTTCTGCCTGAGTACTGAGTGATGACGAATTTGTAAGCATAGTACAGGTCAACTCTAGACCTGAACACAACCTTGAGTGGGTGGTCCATTCCATACCCTTCCCCCGTATCCGAAATGCACTGGCGACCGAGAATCGATGATGAAAAGGACATTGAATCGGATGTAACCCTCCTCTTCCCTGAGTTCTTCAAATATGCCGAAGAGCTTCTAGCTGAAGTCCAAGATGACTTCCCCGTTGCTTCAAGCCCCCAATCACTGCTGGATCCCCCTCTTGTGTCGAGTTCTCCGGTACTGCCGAGTTCCATGCCCACCACCTGCAACACCCCACAAGTGTTGGTTGAGGCTAGCCCGGCGCTGCAGGTAGATCCCGTTGAGCATCAGGAGCCATTTGTCCTACGCGTACCGGAGTTCCCGTATAAGCCGAAGAGATTCAAGCCGTCGATTCGTCCCTTGCCTCCTCCTGAGTTGCGGCGGCGGGCTTTCGTTTCTGCATTTCGCGAAAAGGACTGACAGTCTCAGCTATCACAATCTGTGTTACATATCTATATCCTGCTCTCATTACTGCTATCGCCTTGCCCGAATATTGTTTTTCGCTCTTTGCTCTTTGCTCTTTGATTCTTACTGTTGCCTTTTTGCATATGCAATCAGCCTTGTCTGGATCCACTGAAAATGTCGTTCCCTACATACTACTGTGGGTTACTTGGCTTAGTACGATCATGACAGATTTACTCTCATTTTCCGGCATTGCCTGTGCCATTATCATTACTGTCCGTACGCGTCGCACCTACTACAGTAGTTGACTGGAAATGAGAACTTGGGTACCGCAAGGTGTTGCCGTCCGGGCCGGTAGCAGGCGCGCAGTTATTCTCAAATGCGGGGTACAAGGCACTGCTGCTTACACCCATCTCCCCACATCCTGTTCCCCTTTTGTTACCTCTCTCTCGCGCACGACCTTCGGAAACCCCATACGAGAACAGCGATATATTATAGATGCAATGAGCATGAACGCAATGGACGAAGTCATCCCCGGCTTGTGGATCGGCGACCTCTCAAGCGCGCTGAACACCGAGCAGCTGCGTGAGCACAACATCCGGAGCGTGCTCACCGCCATGCGCGGCCGCGTCCGCATCGACGAGGTGGGTTTAAATCTGTGGGGTCCGAGGCTTATGCCCGACGCGCGCCGCGCAGACTTTTAATAATTTGCAAATCAACCTCGATGACACCGAAGACGCAGACGTCCTCGGGCACGTCGTCACTGCTATCCAATTCATCGAGTCGGAGTTGGAGAAAGGGAGAGGGGTGCTGGTCCATTGCCAGGCTGGACTGAGTGAGTGTTTTTGCCCCGTACTCGCCATATATCGTTGGTCTTGTGTCTGCAAGCAGTGTATACTATCACTGTTTACTCGTGCTTTCGGCTGAGTCCATATATTGGACCCGGCTTTGTTATGTGTCGTGCATTCGTTAGTTGACTAGTGTTCTGTCAACAGCTGGCACACATGCATACATGTCGGTGCTTCTGTTGCATGGTTCGGAGCAAAGTGTAGTTGATGTGACTTAAGGATTCCTTGCGGGAAATGTGCTACGAGGCCGCTGCATTCAGATTGTTAAGTCGCAGCGAATACACTTCAATGCGTCCAGCTGCCGTGCTCGAGACCAGCCTGACGCAGTGGTCGGGCTGAACGAATGACTTTCTCACCTTGAATGAAACCCTATGTCCGCCTCTACCAGATAGTGCCGATCTAACGTCGTATTTATGCAGGTCGTAGTGCTACGATTGTCGCTGCTTACTTAATGTATGTACAACACATCGACTACGAAGCTGCTCTCGACCTTATTCGGGACGTCCGGCCAAACGTGCAGTAAGTTCTTCTATCATGCTAGAGCACATGGACTGAGTGCCGTCATAGACCAAATGAAGGCTTCCTACGACAGTTGGCCGTCTTCCAAGAGGCATCATTCAGGGTGTCGAGACGTGACAAAGCAACGCGGATGTATTATCTTGAGCGCGTCGTAGAGGAAGTGATGAGTGAGCACGCGTTCCCTGCTTTGAATCTACGTCATTCCTAACGCGCTATCCAGACGGAGACGGCACCGTTGAAACAGAGTTCTTTGCAAAGTTCCCCCGCACACCGACGGATTCCGCGCCTGCCACACCAGGAGCAGGGCCACGTCGCCGCATCAGGTGTAAGATGTGCCGACAGGAGCTCGCCGCGCGCGAGCATATGCTTGACCATGGCCAAGTCGGCCCGGATACGCCTGCATTCGCCTCCCCCGCGGTGTCTCGCCGGCCGTCGTCTTCCTTGTACGACGCGTCCGCCCGACCCTTCGCCCCGCTTACCGCTGCGAAATCCCCTCCTGGCTCAAGAAGGCAATCCATAAACGACATGCGACCAACGATTTCGTCGCCTTTGTCGCCGACAGGCTCCAGGAGGCCGTCCATGAACGATACCATCAAGCCGGTGGGGCTCATGCCCCTGACGCCGATTATTGCCCCTGGGTCGGTGCCGATGTCCCGACGTCCGTCAGCGTCAGCCCGCGAATCGATGACGCGCCCGCGGCTTGGGAGTAGCGCGGACACACGTCCTCTGAAGAGCAGCCTGCTTGCTTTGGAGGATGCAGCGCAGCTGGGGCGGGATATCTCTGATGAGCTGTCAGAGAGCGCGCTGGATGGATCTGACGACGAGGACGACGAGGAAGAAGACGAGGAAGTGCGAAACCCGCCGAATACGGCTCTGCCACGGGTGACCGAAGACGCGGATTCCGCTTCACTGTCTACCGCGAGTTCGCCCACTGCCGTGTCAACGCCCGGCTCTAGAGACCTTAGCATGAAGTCCCTATCTCTCAAGGGTGCCATGCCGTCTCCACCGGTTCGCAGTGCGCCCGCTTCAGCATCCTGCGGAGAGCCGCTCCCTGCCATCCCTCCTGCCCTCGTCCGCCGGATATCGTCGTCGTCTGGCTCCTCGTTCGCTCACGGTTCAGATCTCGCTGCACAGCTATCAAACAATCCGAAGTTGGCCGCCCTTCGCTCGCCAACGAACGGACTGGACATGATGGTGATAACGCCGCCGAGCGCTGCTGCGGGCAGCAGTGGTCCTGGGTCTGGGACGATAGGCAGAGGCGGTTCGGCGTTCAGCATGAGTCCACCACTCCTGGCGAACAACACGTGCTCAGGCTACTTCGTGGAGCCGATGAAATGGATGGACTTCTTCCTGCAGGACGGGCAGATGGCGGGGAAGATCATCTGCCCTAACAAGAAGTGTGGGGCGAAGCTAGGAAATTACGACTGGGCGGGGGTGTGTTGCAGCTGCAAGCAGTGGGTTGTCCCTGTGAGTGGTATTGTACTGTATACTCTGACGGGGCATTACTGATGTTGTTGGGGCAGGGGTTCTGCATACATCGATCGAAGGTGGACGAGGTGGTGGTATAGTAGCCGCAGAACATTAACTTCACTTAAGTTAACTTATCGACGGCATGTTGTAGCAACAGATCACAATTGTAGCCACGCGACGATTGCATGTTGGCGATTCTTCATCCCATCCGTTCTTCAAAATCAACCGTCGTTCGTCACCAGCTGAGGAGGAGGTCGTCGCCAGCTCACAGACGCAGGATTGTTCATCTGGGAACATCGCGATTGCGCATTGCAAGGTGCGCGGCTACTCTGTCTTCGAATTACACCATTGTCACATGCCTGGCTATCTATTATCAAGTAGCCAAGAAAGTTTGGACATTGGACCCAGTCTGCCTGCTGCGGGTAAGATAGGCCTCAGCCATACCATGTATCATCACGTGCGGGAATTCCACGCCACTTTGCGCCACTTACACCGACTTTGGCGTGCAGAATGAGTACGGCGGAGGACTCACCTCTCAGTAGTACAGTTAAACTCATTTGCTCGCGGAGAGTTTGTTCGTTTAGATTTATAGAAACGTCGATCCGCGCTCGAATAATCTAAAATGTACTACACATCGTAGAGACCTCTATACAAGACGGCGCGAAAGAGGTGGCACGATGACTCAGCGACAAATCGTAAGAGATGGTGCCGTGGCACAAAAATTCAGAAAACTATAAGAAAATGCCTCCGCCCATGCATAAGATCCATCAAACACTGGTGGACACTTTATTTCAAAGTAGAGAGAAGAGAAAATCAGCTGAGAGCCAGTATGTCTCATTTTTGGAATGTCCAGAGGTCCGGAGGCTCCCGGGCAAAACGTATGTCAGCAATACCAAATGTGGAACTAAAATTCAGAATACCATGGCCACCGAGTTGTTCCTGCTACAATCTTTGCCATATTGAACTATATTGCTTTTTACTGAACATTAGATACAATACAGTACTTCTACCATTATAATCTACCTGTAAAACAAGCTCCAGAAGGATTGCGCGCACCACTCGGTTGTGAATGTTCCTGTTTTGGTAGGCATCATCACGTGTCGGCCTTCCTGCACGTGATGATACAGGGTATGGCCTATCTTAGCAGAGCTGGTCCTGGCATGGACCTTGTCGATGGCTCCCGAGCTGAGTACCTCCGTCCTCTGCGCCACCACCAGCTGAAGGATTTGCCAAGGGAAACCAGCGAATGCCGAATGCATCCAACACTTACATAGTACTAGTATGTTGCGCTATAGTTTATTTCTCTCGATTCATGCTTTCTCGCATAGATAACGAGCCGGATCATTGGAGTGGTAGCGAGAAAACGGGCTACTTGGCCAAGACGATGGACCTCCGCAAACATAGTGATCCCGATGGTCGGCAGAGACAGCATCAACCCCGAGTTGCCTATGAGAATGGGCTTGTACAAACCGACATGGGCCGTCTTCAGCACGGCATTGTCATCAGCAAATAAATGTATGATCATCGCAGCCATAGTTGCCAGGCTAGCAATCGGACGACGCACAATGTACAGATCGAAGGGGTTTGCTTCACGACTTCGACGGCCAGACGAAGCTCTTCAGGTAGCCTACAACGCCTCCCTTCTCTGCGTCTGCAAGGGGCGCGGCGTGCGAGCCGAACGTGCCCATCGCGTCTGCCTTGGCAACGGGAGGCAGCTTCCTCGCCTTCGCAATCCTCTCCTCGGTGATGAGGTAGCTCTTCGGCAGGCCCACCGACTCGACGACGTTCATCTGCGCTTCCGCCGCGGCGACGCCCTGTTCGTCTGCGAGCATGAGGTCCACGACCGCCTTGCCACAGAGTGTGCCGTTCGGCATACCATGTCCTTGATCCACACCTCGTCAGCATCGAAAGTGACTGAATGGGGTATGATTGCACGCAGCACCGACCTGTGTAAGCACCGGCAAGCCAGACCCCCTTCATCCCGGGCACCTCGCCCACCCATGGCATGTTGTCTCGCGAGTAGCCCATGATCCCCGTCCACTGGTGCGTCGCCTCGAGCTCCTCCACCCCATCCGTCTCCCCGCCGAGCTCCATGCGCACCAGGAGCGTCCGGCGGAGCCACCGTGCCATGCCCTGGTCCACGATGCTGTCGTCCCATACGCCGACGCGCGGGAAGTCCGCGCCCGCGTCGCCGCCGCCGTACATGTAGTGGCCCGCGGGGTTCGGCACGCCCGCGTACGGCCGCTGGTTGAGGTAGTCCGAGAGGTGGCCCGGCTGCCCGGGCTGGCCCTCGAGCCCGTACGAGTTCGGCAGGCGCGGCGCGCCCACCGGGGGGAGCAGCGCGGACATCTCGCCGCGCACGGGCACGATGAGGTCCGCGAAGGCGGGAAGCAGGTGCGAGGTATAGCCGTTCGTGCAGAGGAGCACCGTCTTTGCGCGGAGGGAGCCGCGCGGTGTCTCGAGGACGTGTGGGTGCGTGCCATCACCCTGCGTGATAGACGCCACCGGGGTGTTAGTCTGCAAATTCAGGTGGCCGGCCTTGACGAGCTTCTCGAGCACGAACGTAACGAGCTTGTACGGCCAAAGGCTGGCGGCGGAAGTACAGAGCGACGCGCCGACCGCCGTGCCGACGCGGTGCTGCGCAAGTTCGTCCTTGTCCGTGACGATCTCGATGATCTTCCCGAGCTCCGAGTTGCCCGCCTTCAGCGCCGCGACCTTGCGCAGCTCCGCCTGGAACATCTCCTCGGAGTAGAAGGCGCGGCAGCCCGACAGGCTGCGCCACTCGCAGGGGACGTCGTTCGCGGCGATGTACGCCTTCACCGTGTTATAGTTCAGCACTTCGAATTTGGCGACCTCGGGGCCGCGTGCGACGGGGAGGACCTGACAGTGGCCTGTGATGATGCCCGCTCAGTGCTTTGCCTAGACGACAAGCCATTCCACTGTACCTCCATTCCGACCGGTAGCTCCCCAGCATGCCTCTCTCGCCTCGAGCATCACGATGCTCCGACCATTGTACCGTGGATCTTCGGCTAGGAAGCGTGCGGCAGACGAACCCGTGATTCCGCTCCCGACGATAACTACGTCGGCCTCGGAAGGCAGTCCCGGGGTGGTACGGTGGCCAAGCAGAAACCCGTTAGGCTCGCTGTGCCAAAATGAGTGCGTTGAGTTGGACACGGGGAGCCCTGAAGGCTGATCAAGTATCGGAGATGCCATGATAGGATCCCTCTCTGTTGGGGCTACAGGTCTCGTTCAAGATGAGGGGTGATGTGTAGGAGGATGCGGGGCCTCACGTCCTGCAGCGATAAGCATGTAGCGTTTCCACGGTCGAGTCACGAACTGGGGGAGAAGAAGCCAGTGCAGCGACAAAGTGATTGGTGCAGGGAGCAAGATAAGGTCATAGGGCGATCTACTGGCCGATGAGGCCTAGTCATTTGCCAGTGAAGATACCATAGACATTGGCGCTGTGACGCTGGCTTCTGCGTTGTATGTTCAGTGAACTGAAAGTTTAGCCGAGCCTAGTAAGTTTATGGGACGCACCTGAGACCTGTAAATTGACCTCGGGTAGTATACAGAGTATACAGTTTGGTTGCTTCTGGAACGAAGCAGTGGATGTACGAAGCTCTTTGCTTTGTGTAGCAATGTCAGATAGTTTCCATACGAGAACAGCAGGTCAAAAATCCACTGAGCAAGGATCGTCGTCGTCGGCCGTCCGTCGTCGGTCGTCCGCGAGCCGTCCGCTTGCCAGTGGTGCGGCGGCGTAGAGTCTGGATCAGGACGGGCGTCCGTCGTAAGTTACAATTGTTCGGTCACGAGACCGTTCGCAACATGACGCGTCGACGCGTCTCTGTCATAATGCAGATCTTGAGTCTGACCATGACACTAGGGGATATGTAACTTCCTTCGCCGTGCAAGAACACTTTCTAAGTTGCCGCGCAGCGACCACCGTCACGCGTTAGCCATGGCGTAGCGTGGCACGGCGATGACGCTTGGAGCACCGCGACGTCATACGTCGTGCAATACCCACATACTGCATACATACTTAGCCCGCACCCTATAGCCGCTCGCCGCCTCACCTTCCAGACTGTAACGACGATGGCGGAACAAGACCGTATGTCGCGTTACTATGCTCTACCACCGAATGCTGACTTCCTCCAGGCTACAACACGCACTTCAGCGTCCGCACAGACACCGCTACCACGCTGAGTGTCGCAACCACCGTCGGGATCTTCAAGACCACCATCCTCCCCTCCTTCGGTTTCCACACTGGCCTCTCCGTCATTGCGTACGGCATCTCGCGCTACTCCGACTGCGCCGACGGTAAGGACTGGCTCTGGCCCGCGAGCCAGGTCGCCAACGCCTGGTGGAGCGCGCTCGGCACCCGCGTCGTCTACGACGGGCTTTCCCTGCAGCGCGCCTGGGCAGAGACCACCTACTCAGAGCGCCTCCTCCTTGCGTGCGTGACCGCGTGGGGTGCCCGCCTCTTCTACCACATCGCGTCGCGCACGGTGCGCCGTGGTGCGGACGACCCGCGCTACGCCGCAGACAAGCGCGACCCCGGCTTCTGGAACAAGATCTTCCTCGCCGGGTTCCTCCCCGAGGCCGCCGTGCAGACTCTCATCACCCTCCCGTTCACCATCCCCTTCCGCGCGGGCCTGGTCGCAGCGCCCCTCCCGAGCAACGCGAAGCTCATGCACGCCGCGGCGGTGTTCTTGTTTTCAACCGGGTATGCGCTTGAGGTGCTGGCGGACACGCAGCTCGAGGACCACAAGCGCAAGACGGGCAACATCGTTCTGGACCGTGAGGGCGTGTGGAGCATCGTCCGGCACCCCAAGTGAGTCCTCCCAGGATCTACACTCTCCCCACCGATACTGACGTATGCATGCATATAGCTACCTCGGCGACGCGCTCGTGCACTTTTCCTTCCCAGTCCTCTTGTACAGCGCCGGCCTGCTGCATCCGCTCGCGCTCCTCGGTCCCCTCGCGAACTACGTCTTCCTGCGCGCGATCGGCGGCGACCGCGAGACGGAGGATTTCCAGGAGGACGCGTACAAGGCAGACCCGATCAAATACGAGCAGCTCGTACAGTACCGGCGCGAAAAGAACAGCTTCTGGCCAGCGCTGAAGGAAGCGGCGAACAAGTGGACATGGGCAGTCGTTGCGATCGGTGCGGGTGGGGTTGCCCTCGAGGGGAGCTTGCGCTCTTGGTTCTGAACATCAACGATCCCGGGGCGAGAACATGAAGATGGTTATACAGTAGTGCAAAATACAGGGCCGAACATGTATTGTAGTGTCAGTTGGTAATATCGAAGAAACATTCATGCGATGCAGCGGCCCGGGCCATCCATCGGTACTGCAGCTAGGCGAGTAAGCCAAGGGTGCTCTGGGGCAATTCAGGTGTAACGATCACTAAGCATTGCATCAGGGCATGTGGTGTAGTTGGTTATCACGCTCGCTTAGCATCGCAGTCTGCGAGAGGGGTCCGGTTCGATCCCGGACATGTCCAGGATGCTGTGGCAGTTCCCTTTTGCAAGATTTTTGAGTACGCAGACAGCTGGCGCGTCCATCGATCCATGGTTGCCTTTCCTGGACCGGTTTCTATGCGCTACTTGGAAGGGTTTTGCTAGGCCCTAGTGTCATATCCAGCCCCTTCACACGGCACTAGTGTGTGAGGGGTTTGTATCGAACTTGCCTAGAGTGTCCTCCCATGCATATGAAATCTCCTCAGGTTTGCCCAGAAAGAACTGAACTCGGTTCAGCTAAGGGCTGTCCTGAATTAGCTTTGTTGCTTACACAATGGGCGGATCCGGTGTTCGGTTGAAACGCTATCGAGATCGTCCCGGGTCCGCCATCCACTTCAAGTTCGTTATATCGTTTGCGGCCGTACTAGTAACCCACTCATTCCCCTGACTGTCACAGCGTCAGGCTTTGGGATTTACGGACTCGCAAAGGATGGATCCTGACGAATTCATAGGGGACACATTTGCGCTATACAGCGACACACTTGATCTGAACGACGATGAAGAGATCCATTATGGACCGCTGGTCTTGACGGTCGCACCGAAGGTGCGTGCTCGGTCTCTCATGACCGCATGTACATACCGATTCGAATGCTATGACGAGCCCAGGTATGCTAGACTGCATACTAACTCGCCGGTATTGACTGGGCCGCGTAGGAAGGGAAGGTATGTCCTTCGCGCAACCTTCTGACGCGAGGTCTGGGCTGTTCTCACAACCCTCTCTGCTTGTGTAGGCCAATACGCTGCTTGCGGACCACCTGTTCTCACCTTCGCTCCTACTCGCAGAACACATCGAGCGGGGACTCATCCCGCTGGAACGGAAGACTGGTAGGTTGGCGTCGTTTCCGGTATTTCCACCAATTGACGCGTTGGGCATGTCACAGTGGTTGAGCTCGGTGCAGGATGCGCGCTGCCGTCGCTCCTCGCGTCGACTCTCGCGCACCCTCCGTCGCTGGTTGTGATAACGGACTACCCCGATGAGACGATCCTGGGGAACCTCCGGCAGAACGTGGCGCGGAACGCGGGTAAGACAGCAGATGGGTGCGTGGTACAGTGCTGCGGATATGAGTGGGGAAAGGATCCTCGTCCGCTGCTGTACGTTGATCTACCCTCAGTATTCGCTTGCGTGGTCGGCTGGAGACTGAGCCGCTTCTGTGACAGGTCTTTCCTTCCCAGCGCAAGCCTCTCCGCGACCTCACCAGGCTTCGACGTAGTCATCCTCTCAGACCTCCTCCACTTCGATGCTTCGCATACTGTTCTCCTCGCCTCGCTCACTGCGCTCCTCCGCAAGTCACCGGACGCGCGCGCATACGTCGCGGCGGGGAAATACACCTCGTCCGTGCACTGCGCGCATTTTGTACGTATCGCCGCCGAGGCCGGGATCGTGCTAGAGGAAGGCACCGACTCGGACTCGGGGGAGAACGGGGAGAGCATATGGCGCGGGACGATGCAAGTGAGCGGAGGAGGACTGGATCGAGAACAGCTGGCGGTTCGCAAAGGGATGTGTCGGTGGTGGGTTGGTCGCTGGGCGGACTTGAGCAACATGAAAGCGAGGGATGGTGGGGATACGTAGGTCACCTCACTGATATAAGATGAATCGGTGAACAGTTGGGGTTACATCCTCCTGAAAGCACCAGCACCTCAACCAGACCCCTGGGGGGTGACATGCCAGGTTTATCTCTTCTGCGCTCACGAGCAGGAAATAACCACTTGACGCGTCTCTTTCCTACCGGCTCCTCGATGTAGACGTACATTTACACGTTAAGAAGACTAACACAACAGCCTTTATTTCCCCCAATCTTTAACTACATCCACAAGCTCGTCCGCCAGCCCGCTGGATCCGTACTTATGCGTCTGCGCGTTCCAAGACGTATGCACATCGACGAATCGAACCGGCTCGTTTATGTCTTTCTTAATGAAGCCTTGACAATCTTTCAAGCCGATCGTTTTCGCGGCGTTACATCCCGCTTCGATCCTAGAAAGAAGAGTCGTGTTCATCTTGGGCCAGTATTTAGGTCGTTGAAGACATCGCGCACCTCTTATAATCGGTCGAAGTCTTGTCGTGGGATATCTTCTCTTTGGTGAGTGCAGCCTTGAATGACGCCGTGGTTTTCTGAAAGTTGGCCCCCTCCATCCACTGTGCGATCATGACGAAACCCTCCGTAGCGCGCTTCGATCCCTGCTTCACAGAACCCTGCTGGAACGCAGGCGCGGGAGTCCCCACCGGTAAACCCGCGTCAATCTGCGCGCGGTCGTAGTCCGCGGTCAACGCGCCGAGCTGGGAGGTCGTGGCGTACACCTTCCAGCTCCTGTTGTTCACCTTCCACAAGCCCACAGCCTCGCGACTGGAGATCCTGTCGGAGCCCTTGAGCGTCTTGGTCTGCTCCTTCCCACCGCTCTTATAGGTGAAAACGACGTCGTCTGACATGGTGTACAGAGGTTACTAGCAATGACAATGGGTCAAATATTCGGAGCTTGGCAGAACGCAGGTGAGCGAGAGGCGTACCGACAAGTAATGCAGCTGCAGCAGTATTCAGTTGAACAGCTGGTGAGCAATGCGACGAAGGTGAGGGTGTCGACTGGCTGAGCGGAGCATGGGATGCTGAACTTTCAGTATAAGGATGATGGTCCCCGATGCATCGAATTCTATAACGCGTTTAGAATATGCCCTGCGCCTAAGGCGAACGAAGGTTTTACGGTCTGATTCTATTGACAACTGAATGAGTGGCAAAGTGGTGTACATGTGCGCTAATATTGGAAACGCTATTACCGAGAGGCCGTTCTGGTCTGGGGAGAATGGCTGCCAATTGTGCGCTCACGTACTAATTTCGCGCTATCAGCACAACATTACAGATGCTGTCTTGTCAGGTCCATCAAGGCCAGGCCCCATGCCCAAGTCACACGCATAGTCAGGGTCTATTGGCATCAGTCTGGAAGGAACGTCACCAGAGGAAGCCAGGCAGAGGTGACGCGCAGTGGTCAGGGTGCGCCGCGACGGGGCTGTCCAGGGAGCCACTCGACATCGAGAATGCGACGTACTCCACCCTGCATATACTTCCTGGGCGTTATGGACATTAGCCGCCATCCAGACACAAAAATCATGGATGCTAGACCTTATGAGCTTCTAGCCAATACAAAGAGTCAAGAAGTTTCGTACATGTGCAGTATCATGAGACGGGCCAGGCATTTAAAGACAGACACAGACAGACGCTCATGAGTCAGTCACGCAGCCAACACCGACGACTGGTAGTGCTCGTCAGGCAAGGACAATAGAATCCACTTGCGCCCCTCGTGCGTGTAAATGGGGTGCGCGGCACCGGACTGCCCGTCTTTCAGGACGTGTGTCTTGAGCTCTGAACTACACACCATGATGTCAGCTTCACGCGCTACACAAAAAACGCATTCCGCATACACTTGCTCCAGAGCAGCGCTGTCTCCAGGTGCCACAGACTTGCGAAAGAATCGAGTATGCTGGAGAGAACGTCGTAAGGAGTATGCAGAGACTCCCACTCAGGTTGGTAATCGTACCGTGCTTCCGTCTTTGAGCTTGAGTTCTTCAAATCCCCCAAACCTGGGATCGGTGCGTACGACTTCGAAGTCATCGTGAGAATATTCGACGTCGGCCATGGTCAGAGAGTCGGAGTAGCGTTGTTGCCCATCAGTGTAGTAGACGGACTGTATATATACCCTCCCAGGAAGGGTTAGCGCTCTAGGGTGGCTCGTGTGGCTGAACATCAGACGGAGCTCATCCTATGCTCCTCCGCACTGTACGCCATCAAAGCGGAGATGCAAACCGCTATGAAACTGCTGCAGTACGGTCGAAATTGAGCTTGACCGTACATTCGAACGAGATGGTGAAACGTCAGAAAGCGCAGGCCATCTCGTTGACGGAATCAGCCTCGCTTGTACTCTCACCGTCTCTATATCTTGGACCTTGCTCAGCTGCGTCGAATAAGACATTCCTCGAAGCTAATGGCATCACACACGTTTTGAGCATCGGCTCGACTCCGTCGCGGAAGATCGAGGGTGTCGTCTACCAACGCCTCTCGCTCAATGACTCCGCCACGTCACTACTCTCCAAAGTGACGAGCGAGGCGTGCAAATTCATTGACGGCGCCATTGGTCCCAATTCCAAAGGCGGTGGCAAGGGCAAGATCCTGGTACATTGTTCGGCAGGGATATCGCGCTCTCCATCGCTAGTCGTCGCGTACTTGATGAAGTCGCGTCACATGCCGCTGAAGGCCGCTCTCGGGCAAGTGGTGCGAGCGAGACCGCAGGTGTCGCCCAACCCAGGGTTTTTGCAACAGCTTAAGCAGCTCGAAGAGGAGCTTTTCGGAAGCGTCTCACTCGAAGTGGACGAGTTGCCGAAACGGGAGCAGGATCGTCTAGCTTTGTTCGCAGACGATGCGGTGATGAATGCTGAGGTTGCCATGAGCGGTGGGAGTGAGGTATCATCAAGCAAATTCAGACTACCCGCAACTGCTTTGATCTCGTGATATAGCGAAGTACATACTACTTCATCTGCGAAACTCATGTTCTCATGTATTTGTTCTCGCAGGGCGTGCGTGCGGCACCATTGACGTTACAATGTGGCAGCCTCCGACTCATTGAAGTTCTAGACGCGGAGTAGTAGACTCTGTTGACGTCCATCGCTTCCACTGCAGCGTCCCGTAGCGCATGGAGGGTACGCCCTTCGTCTTTGTTACAATAGGCAGCCAAGCACCTTGGGCCGGATTCCTGCAGCGGTCACTGGCTGGGTAGCACCCTGACTGAATGCGAACGCGGTAACGTCACTCATTCATCTGCGAGGCGTTCTGACCAATGGCTCGATGTCCAGTAGCATTATTGATATATCTGCCAGGGCTGGACGTTACGTTGATCGACGCGCCCCCCATTCGCGTTTGGTGGCTATGTCTGCTGGCAATCTTCTGCAGACACTGCGAGTCTGACCGTGTACGTCTGGAGAGTATGATCGCTATTCTTTTGACTACTCGCACGTATGAACTCTTCTCTTCGTGTTTACAGAAGTCTCTGCAGACAGCGGTGTATTCTGGCACTCTGACGTTGCTTGACAAATGCAATTGCTAGAAACTGATCCCGGTGAGTTCGGGCTGCAAGTAGTGGCCAGAACATCGGCCCACTTTCGAGCTTTCGATGTGTCCTGCTTGTATGCTCCTCTGCGGAGGCCTTTGTCTGCGGTCAATTCGTTACTAGGAATTCTCTGCTACCGAAGCGGAATCCATAACCCTGCTTGCGTCTTCTGATGGGTAATGCATAGACGCGAGTGGCGCCGGCTGATGACCTTGCGACAAAAAACAAAAGAGTACAATGTTTTTCTATGTAATTTTACAGCTGTATGTATGCAGTTTATCTTTGGTTGCAATCTCAATGTAATGACTGATTTGTGGCCAGGTGCTCATAATCAGTGTAGTGTGGACTTCTACGAAGTCACCTGGTCCTATGTTCTGGTGGACAGGGAACAAGGCATCCATAATGGTCATAACACCAGATAGGCAGCTTCTTGACAATGCACCAACGATTGCTTATGTGATTGGCCTCTTCATAGAAGGTGTCAGAAGGAGCAAGCACAGACGGCTTTGAGGTCAATTCAGTAACCTGATGAAGGTGTGGTGGTCTGTATCACCAGGGCATATGCATTTACCGATTATCGTGCTCAAGGCCAAACCATTCCCCTCAACATTGTCGACATCGCAAAACCTCCTAGTGGGAAGCTGAATCTTTTAATCTATATGTTACTTTATCTAGAAGTTCTGGACGTCAAACCACTCAAATCCTTAGAAATTTTGACAAAGAGATCTTCCGGAGTCCACACAATGAGTACTTACTGCAGGAAGATGAACAGTTGGAGCGACTGGATGAGGAGACAGCACATGTGTGGAACACTGTATGAGGTGTTTGATATACAGTATAGTAGAGGAGATTTATAGATACACACTTACGTGCAGGAGGTATATAGACACATGAGCACACAAATATATGAAAATATACAAACATAGAGGCATAGGTAGGAACACAGAGGCAATGACAAGGAATGAGGCAGTATGTTGTGCTACCATTTACGGAAGGAGACCAAGCAAAAGACAACAAGCAGCAGTTTCTCATGACCAAATTCCGACCCCACAGAAACCTTGCTGTTGCAAGGTAACACCAGAACTAAATGAGCAGCCATATATGGTGACCTTGGCCTCTGAGGTGGTCTCATTAATTCTATATCCAGTGGTGACGTCAAGTTCCACTGACTCTGGATGCCTGATGAGGTGTTTCGGGCAAAGTACCCAATAGCCATGCTCAAAACTCAGCTATGAACAGGATGGAGAGGCAGGAAGTCAAGCATTTCAATGTAGCTGAGGCAGTACCTTGAGAGATCTGTCTATTTCAGTGTGACAGATGTAACTTAGCACACCTATAATAGTTGACAGAGCATGTAGGCCATCCCCACTACCCACCATCATCCTCTCCCACATCATGTACATCCAGAGCTCCTCTACTCAGCATGCTTGTCACGTCCCTGCACCTCGAGTCCGCACAACCAATGTTTCATTCCGGCAGCAACTCATCCATGATGTCAATACTGCTTACAGTGCCCAATTTCAGTGCCTCTGGGATGCGTGGGTAAATTACCAGCAGGCAACACTTGAAGGTATGTGCCTTGGGACTTATTACAGGCACTCTGAGTCTAGGCATGGCTACTGACATTCCCATACCAGCTGACAAAGCAAGCCTGGATGCTTATGCAGCTGGTGATGTTGACTTCAATCCGGTGATGGGGCTTCCAGTGGATGATCTCGCTATCATCAGCCCACCAGATGACTGCCCACTGCTGGATACAGCAACTTGTATATATAAATACTGTGTTCACATTTTTGTAGTAACCAGTATAATTAGTGTATACAGATCCTAACTCTTCATTACCTGAGCCTGACCTTGAAGAGGAGATCAATCTCCTTCATTCTCAGGCATCCATGAGGCAGAAAATACAAAATGAGTATGAGTATAAGGAGTCCATGGACAAGTTGGTTCATGATTGGGAGCACCATCTCAATGCAATCAAGAACAGCCATTATCTCAATCCTATTGCCCATCCTCCAGCACCCTCTGCTGTTGATCTTGTATCATGACTTTGTTATTATGCTGCATGGGACACCCATCGATGGCACCATATTCTGCGGATGCCACCATATGCTTTTGATGATATTTTGAATATGATCAAGGTTAGTTCTCAGTACATGCTCAACACTGTACTTACCTCTATCTCAGGATGACCCTATCTTCCAGAATAACTCAAATCGACCTCAAATGGAGGTTGAGCGTCAGCTCATGATTTACCTCATGCAAGCAGGGCAATATGGCACAGGAGCTTCTGCTGATGAAATCACAGAATATACTGGTGTCTCAGTTGGTTCCATATACAACTGTGCACGCCGGTGTATGATCACAATCATGGGACTGCATGGAGAGTCAATCAAGGGGTTTGACCTGCTGCACATGGAGGGAGCAAGACTGTGCAGAGATGAAATCTGGAACTTCTGCCTGGGGAGGTGGCATATATGCTGCAGATGGCACCCCTGTCAAGCTCTTTGCAAAACCTGGATTCTTTGGATTAGACTTGTATGGGAAGGATAAGATTTATGCTATACAACTCACAGTAAATGCCCAGACCCTTCCCCATATATTATCCTGTACTAATATTGAGTTTCAGCTCATCATATTGATCCACAACCTTCTCATCGCGGATTATGCTGTTGGACAGCCAGGCAGTGTCCATGATTCCGCTGCATTCAAGGAGACCTATTTCTGCAATAACTATGAGCAGCTCCTTCAACGCTACCAGTGGATCTGGGCTGATTCAGCCTACACCCTAACACCCTGGCTCATTACTCCATTCAAGGCACCTCGTGGCAAGCAGCTCACAAGAAATCAGGAGAGGTTTAACTACTACCTCTCAAGGATCCGGGTTGCAGTTGAGCACACTATTGGCCTTTTGAAAGCTAGATGGGGGTCACTAAAGGAGCTGCAAATCCAAATCACTGATGGAGTGAAGTTGGCTTATGCCACTATGTGGATTCATTGCTGCCTTGTCCTTCACATTCTTGTCATCAAGAGTGATCTTGCCCATGGCCATGATGTCTCCAAGACTTCGGCTTGGAAGGCTATTATGCAGGAGTTGGGTATTCCTACAAGTGAACAAGACATGCTGGAGGTTGATGAGGATGGGGGAGAGTTTGGTGAAGAGATCACTACACCTGAAGGGTGGGCTAGGTGTGAGCAATTGCTAGAGGAGCTGCTCAAAGTATTGGAAAGGCAATGAGAAAGCTCAATAGACATGTATCAAGAGTAGATTGAGTTACTGCCATGTATTAGCATTACTGCTTCAGAGATCAGAATGCATCACACAAAGGGCTGCATGACATACACACTGACAAGTGGTATAGCACACATATTCAGACATTGAAAAGCATCATGACATTGCACAGCAAAGGTAATAATGTTCATACAGAAAGATAACTAGGTATCCTTCACAGTGTAATACATCTCCTCGACATCATCTGCAGTAGTCGACCTACCACCAGTAGCTAACCCAGCCACATCAGCACCAGAAGATGAAGACGCAATACTCTGAGATACACTAGCAGTAGGTGTGGCGCGAGCTGCTAAGGCAGAGAGCACATGGGTGAGGACATCTTCGGAGACCCCGCATGCCTCAGCAGTCCTGCTGAGCTCTTCATGAGTAGCTGCGAAGGTAAGTGACTCAGCAGGGATGATGCTGCCACCGACAACAATGGGGTGCACAACACCGCCAATGACAGGGTGCAGGGGTGCGCTGACAATGGGGGGGGGGCAGGGGTGCACCAACAGTGGAGGGCACAATGCTGCTGCTGATGGGGGGCGGGGGTGCGCCAACAGTGCGGGGCATGATGCCACCACTGATGGGGGGCAGGGATGCACTGACAGTGGGGGGCATGATGCTGCTGCCGATGGGGGCTGGAGGGGCACTGCCAACAGGGGGTGGGGGAGCACTGCTGATGGGGGGTGGGGACACTGCCAACGGAGGGTGGGGGGACACCGATGGCCATGGGTGAGATACCAATCATAGGGGGCGGGACAGCACCGATCGCCCCGGGCACGATACCGCCAACTGCCGAGGGCACGATGCCACTGATCATCCTGGGTGCGATGCCACTCATCATGGGGAGAGAAATGTTACCAATCACAGGCAACATGCCACCTATGGCTGGCAGAGGAGGGAGGGCAACATTCGAGGTAGTCTGATAGTACATGGCTTGCATCTGCATCATTGTTGCCAGACGCTGCTCTCAGTACAGGTTAGTGAAGGTGTTGGTGACACTCACAAGGCCCCTCTGTTCATACATGGCATTGATATGCTTCTGCTCACTGGCAAGGCCGCTCTGGAGCATCTGGACACTCTTTCACAGTGTTGAGATCAGGCAGGCTGGTTGCCTCAGCAGCAGCCAAGCTGACCCTGACCTGCTGTCTCTTGTCCTGCAGCTGCGAGCTCGACTTTGTGTGGGCTCGCTTTGAGAGGTTGGTCGACATTGAGGGCATGAGGGTGAATGATGCTGACAGAACCGATGATGATGATGAAGACGGAACCACCATAGCTGGCGGAGTGGACGTGACTGATGTAGTTGACACAGCGCCGCATCGGTGGTGACAGGAGAACTGCAGTGAGCGGGTGCCAGCGGAGTCAACAGATGTGTCTGAGCGCATGGTGAGGTGGCTCATGTTCTTGTGAAGAGATGGTAGAGATGATGATATGTTACAAGGTGACTGGAGGCTCTGCAGGCTAGATGAGTCAAAGGAAACGTTAGATGCATTGAAAGATGTGAGAGGAGCCATTTGCGCTTCTGGCAGTTGAGGCATGGCCATGCGCTGGTCGGGATGGTGCGTGATGTGGGGTGCATTCCACTGGGTGCATGGTCAGGTTGGATTCATGAGTGTAAATGTGAGATGTACCTGCTCGACAGGGTTGCTTCACCTGCCATGCCCTCAATGGACATCCAGCCCTCCATCTGCTCATTGGCTGGTGCTCTGTCATCAGACATTCCACTGAACATTGTCCACAGGTTGATGTTGAATGTGCTGTTCTGCTGCTGCTGGTAACCACCACTTGTTTCAGCACTGAGCAGTGAGGTTATTATCGGTGATTGGCTTACCTGCTTGTTGTACATGAATTGTTGCTGCTGACCCGCCTGCTGATCATATGTGAACAACAGCTGTTGCAGGCCTGCCTGCTGGTCATAGAAGAAGCTGCTGGTTGTAAACAAAAACTGGCTGTTGGCCTGCTTGTTGGCCCACCTGCTGATCTGCTTGCTGGGTCGCTTGCTGACCTGCCTGCTGGTTGTCTGCAAAGGTGGGGTGCTGGTCAAACGTGAACACCGGCTGCTGCTGGCTTGTGTGCCGGTCGTAAACAAACTGATATTGTGAGCGCACCATCTGCCCATGAGCCGGGCTGCCTGTTGTTTAAAAGTGTTTGTGCTTGAGTTTGGAAGTCTTGGGAAGGCGCCAATGACTGCGCAGTCGTTGTAAGGCTCAGCTTGTGAGAGAGCCAGCAGTCGAACTGCAGATACCATTCACATGATAATTTGTTGAAAGCTTTGTCTAGAATATGTATGAGTAGTTATCACATCTGATGCAGAACGAAATACTTACCTTTGAGTGTCACATACCCCATGGTGCAATCATTCTCCGTCAAACCCTGTCCTGTTGATGATAATAGCTTCTTGGCATTGCAATACTGAGTCTTCATGCTGTAGATACCGTGTAAGTAGTAAACAATGCGAGTGAGGTGCAGAATTATGTCCGCAATCGATTCTGAATGCTCTTTGTCCACCTTGAGTCATCCAGCGATGACAGGTACATTGCGCATCGACCCTTCGACTCTTCAGGTGAGCTGAAGATGTATGCAGCCGCAGGTTGGAGGATGTCTGAGAATTTGGTCTTGGCAACTGATACACATTGTTTCTCCACCTTTGCCTGCTTCTCCCAGTCTCCAAGGAGCTTGTGGTGATCGTTCTTGTTCTCCTCCAACCAGCAGAGGAGCTGGTTAGTTCATGCTACAGCGGCTGATGAGCCTACCCAGGTGATGGGCCCTGTGTCAGCCGGACTCTCACTGCTGCCCTCCTGCACCCCCTCCTGCACCTCCTCCTGCATCTCCTCCACATCATCCAGATCATCATCTTCATATTCACAATACTCTGCTTGTGGTAAGTCCCTTGAGAACATCAGGCCAAAAAATCTAAAAAAAAACACTGAAAACACTGAAAACGAGGAAAGTGTTGAAGTTGTCAAAAAGAAAAGAGAGACAGACGAGGAAGGGCCATTGCGGTGGTAAGGGTATCATGTCTTCTTACACATCCTCAACCTTGAGACAGCCTGGCAGGCAGCATCCACAAGGCAGACTGGTGTGACAATGTGACACCTCTGGTGGAGTTCCAACAAGAAATATTCTCAACAATTTCCGAGGTATCTTGTTGATTTTACTTGGTGTTGAACAAGGAGTGGTGTGGTGCAGCTGAAGGCAAAGCTACAAAGGAGCAAACAAATACTCCAATAGAATAGAGGACTTACAACAGATCTC
>KV429125.1:47562-69543 GCA_001632345.1 Daedalea quercina L-15889
TGGAAAGCAGTGGAATGTTCCATAAAGATCTAGAACTAATCATGTGCTACAGGTCTGGATCAAGTCCGTAAAGAATGTATGTAATATGTAGCAACATAGAACACAAGTCCATAACAGGGAAGGATAAGTCCTATCCCGTCATGTAACACCCGAAATAGTCGAAGTTCAACACTTGGCGCTTATACAAGGCTGACAACAGCTCACGCGGCCTAGCGCCCGTAGTAGCCGAGTCTTGAGAGAGGCTAATGTCGACCGCCAACGATTGTGCTCACTCGACGACAGATGCTTTGGCCTAATACTTGTGTTTCATGTCGCTGAAACAGGACTGTGAATCAATGGTGATGAAAACATTGGACAATTTCGCGTGCGTGAACGACCTGTCTGTATACATCGCGCTCCATTGACGGTTCACCCGGCCACGTCGTCACCACGTATGGACGATAACCGTAGTTGCAGCCTGCGACTGGCACTCGATTGTGGCATTAGTGGTCAAATAAAAGGGCCTCCCACAGAAGTATACGTACAATGTTGTCATCGCTTGCAAACGGTAGTTCATATTAGACGTACTGACATCCTCTGCAGACCTGTCACCTGTGTCGAGTGCATGAGTTCACACTGGCAAGGAGCTCCTCGTGTGCTGGGTGCATCATAATACCCTGCTGCTGGCAGCCCAGTTATGTATTCCATTACTATCTCTAGCCGTGACAAGAAGTCCTGGTACGACGGGAACAGCATCATTGTCGCACGTAGGTCACCATGGTAGCTCCTTCCCAGTGTACTCCCAGAATCTGCCTGAATGTGCGGGCGTGAGCCCGGCGACAACCCGCAACTGTCCCGAGACACTCTCATCAACCTCGAGCACGGCTGCCGCACCACCTATATCTGCCGAGGATTTTGTGAGCATTCCTGTCGATGGAACGGAACGTGTGGGAGGAAGAAGACAAGCGAAAAAATCGTAAGAAATACTTGGTGGTACGCACCAGTCTTGGTATGTCCAGGACAGAGGGAAACGACGATGAAGTCAGGACGTGTCTTTGCTTGCTTAAATGTCTATGCATACAGTCGTCAACATATTATAACTATCGACGAGAGTTTAAGGAGTAAGACGCACAAGCATGTTCAACGCCGTCTTCGTCAGACTGTACATCGCAAAGTGCCCACCTCTTCTGTTTGCACCGATGCTTCCGAGGGCACTGCTAACATTCACGATTGTTTTGCGTGTCCCGCGTTCCAGGAGCGGCAAGTAGACTTGCGCGACGAGAGCGGGTGCAGCGACGTTGGTTTTGAAGACCGACATGAGGTTTTCGGGGTCGAATGCAAAGGCTTCTTCCCTTGTCGGCTACAAAATGGGAAGAAGGAACCGTTAGCAGATCGTCTCCATAGGGCCAACCTCAAGGCGAGGTCGATTATGGATGGGCAGTACTCACGATACCCGCATTATTGTACAGCACGTCAAGGCCCTTCTCACCAACTATCCGATCCACTTCGGCGACACTTGCGCGTACGCTCTGCTGGTCGATGACATCCAATTGCACGATATGTAAGTTGCCCTGGCTCCGGCTATGAGCGTCATCTTGCAACGTGCGTAGCTGTACAGCGGATGCCGGGTTCCGACAAGTCGCAATGACAAGGTTCGAGTTGGAGGCGCTCAGTTGTCTCACAAGCTCAAGACCCAATCCACGGGATGCGCTACGAGAGGCTTCAGTACGGAGACCGCGACGAGGGGTACATAACTAGTAGATGACCTGCTCTCATCGCAACTTACCCTGTAACCAACCATGTAGTGTTACGCCCTGTGGCCATCGGTTGATTGTTGTGTGATTGGGGAAAGGCAAACGAGATTTCGACTTAAACTCAGTAGTCGACCTGTACGTGAAGCAATATATATATAATGTGCGCAGCGCAGAAATAGCGCCTTGCGTTTACGGTTGCGCTGAGTGATAGCCCCGCCCGTTATTCCGAGATGGAACATGTACTCTTAGAAACATTCCATACCTGCACTGGGTACGGCACGTGCTAACCTTGTGCAGTTACCACGGAGACCAACCACTCGGAGGCTCATCAAGCTAACTCACCGTGAAAGTACCAATGATCTATTCGCGCCTTTCCAGCCGTTCAGCACCTGTGCGCTTTCTGGTGTGCGGATTGAACTACAACTGCTGCTCTGAACGTCAGTCATCCTATGACAGCTGGGCTAACCCACATCGATACCCGTGCCCGCCCGATGTGGGGGTATGGCATTGGGCCCGTGATACATAGCCCTTGTGAGTGGACAAAACACTCACCCTTGTCATACCAGCACCGCTGCGATAGGCCACAAACAGGCGCTGCATCCATAGCGGTAGCGCAGTTGCCGCCCGAGCTTGGAAATGAGTAACAGTAGCCTACGTGGGCGTTCGGCGAATGACATACAGTATGTCGCTCTACATCTACATGGCTGCAAGCGTCGCATCAGATTTATGCTGTCAATCTCGGCTTTCTACAGATTTAGGCGGAAGACGCACCGTGGGGTCGAGCTCCGGTGACTGCGTCAATACACTCGAAATTAGGAATGTTCGCGCAGCCAGCATGAATGCAGCTAGGTAACGCAGGACATAACAGAAGCGACGGCTTGCACAGGCAATTGAGTGAATAGCCTAATGAATTGACGATGCACATCTGAGTGTACGAGGATGAAGGAGCGAAATGAGCCTAAAGATACAACAAGCTAGGTATACCCCACAGCGTCCGCGGCCATGCGCAACAAGGGCGCCTTCCGGGGCCATCAACAACGTCGCCCTACATACAAAACCCGGTGGGCGACCTACCGCCTCCACAATAAAGAACGAAAATTATCTTCGTACATGCCAATGCCAGACAAACGGCAGACGACGAACGCCGAAATACGAGCGGGAACGCGAGTGGGGCGAACAGACTTGGACGACGAACAGCGAGAGCTATAATACAGCCATGCTTCGGTGCTTGAGATCTTCAGACTAGACGGGATCATAACGACAGTCCATGCGAACGGAGTCACGAACACTTCTATGTCTCTTGACTACAGGACGCAGAGGCGCCAAGTGGGCTTGACCGGTGGTTCGTAGAGCCCACGGCGGGCGAATTGGGCGTGAGCGGGCTAGACAGGTGTGTGCTCAATGGGGAGCTATCTGCGGTGAGCAGCCCGGGACCATCGCCTAAGGAGAAGCTCTGCGAGAATGCATAACCTCTACCCGGCGGACCGCTCCCTGTAGGGTTCCACGAAGTCCGGTGGAAGCTCTTCTTCTTGCGCACGCTCGCCTTGTATGCTGCGCGGACAGCGGCCGTCGCGTCGTTCGCTTGCGTGCTATACGAGCTGACAGAGACCAAGCTCGGCGGACGGCTGTGCAACAGTTGGGAGGACGGGGTGCTGATGTCGAGGCGCGCATGGGGGAATGACGGGGACTGGGGAGTAGGCATGAACGAAGACGCAGACGGGGAAGGGGGACCGGACTCGCAGCTCTGGTAATGGCTAGAGCCCGATGATTGTGATGAGGGGGGTGAGGGGTTCGACATTAGCGGTGACAGGGGCTCCTCCGGTACACGGAAGCTATCGGGTAACGTGGGCGGAAATGCGGAGAGGAACTCCTCGACGCGTTGTGTTTGCGTCGCAGTGGATGTCGGCGATGATGGTTCGTCAGCACCCGTTGTTAGCTGCTCCGAACGCTCGATCCATATCGCGAGGTTTTCTCTGCATTGCTGGGCGAATTCGGCCAACTCTGCGACATGAGTCAGTCAAGGTAAGGGATAGCAGCAGTGAGCGTTGGTCATACGTACCTGGGATACCTTGCGCGACAAGCTCGAATAGAGGCTTTGCAAATGTACTGATAAAGAACACCTGGCCTTTCGCCTGTCCCAGCGGGTGGTCTGACGGCTTAACCGTCGTAGGTAGGTGTAGATGCTGTTCTAGCAATAGCTGGCCTGTCCACTCCGACTCCAGTGCTGCGGCCCAGTGCTTCGAGACGTTATGAGGCCGGCTCTACTCAATGCCCGTCAGTCGTCTACTCGAGTCTTCAATACGTGGACAACGTAAAAAAGCACTCACGGGATTGCTGATGTCCGCGCACTTGATCAACGCCTGGCAGACAAGCACTTTGCGCTTGTGCTCACCTACGTCATTGCCTGCGACGAGCTCCTGGAAGTTTGCCATGAACTCGGCATGCACACTCATGTCCGTCGCGAGCACGGTGCCGAGCAGCAGCTTGCGCAGCGCCTGTCCGGAACAGGGCCTGTCGAGCAACAACGCGAGCCCGTTATGCCGCATGATGTGCAGTATGAGCGAATAGTGCATCTGCTCTAGCACGGACTTGTCGTCATAGACTACGGCAAGCGGCGTCTTGGCGTTTTTCTGCGAAGCAAAGATGAGCACGTAGTCCCGCCGGACAAAGTATCGGAGTATTGACCATGAAGGCATTACTCAGACCTGGATGACCCACGTCGTGGCCTATCGCAGCTATGAGCAATGCAAATAGATCTTGTTCCGACAGACAAGATACTAAGTGACCATCAGTCACATCACGGTCCCGTTTCCATGTCCGTGAGTCTGGCTGTAGCACTATGGATACCGGAGGCACCATCCCTGCCCGGTAAAGGAAGTAATATGACGCCTGGAAGACGTCTAGCGCATGGTGGAAGTTGTGGTACGAGTTTGCTTGTCGATACATTTGTCGTAGGTGTTGCAAGAAAGACTCGAGAGCATCTAAGAGAACGTGCATTAGCGACCTGACTTCAGCCTCTCTACTCCTAGGGTAACGTCCGCATTGAGGGGACGACTGAGGGCTTGGCTTGGGGGCCAAAGCGAGGAGAGGAATATCACTTACTTACAGTGACTCCCACCGCTTCCTCCATGCCCTCTATTCGGAAGAGCGCCTCAAATAGGATGTAAGAACATGCGACTACTTGTTCTTCTGGCAATTTGTGTGGCTCAAAATTCCACGTGCCCAAAGATTCGACGAGGCGATCACGCATTTCGGGCTCCACCACGACTGAAGGATGTCTGCAAATGAGTTAGTGCGTGGAAGACATGGTTTCGCGCATGGTGCGCGCTCACGGCCGGCAAAGATGTAATCGTCACAGCTATGTATATCATGTCCAAGAGGATCGCAGGGAGCGCACGTGCACGCTGAGGATGTCGGACAGTAGGCCAGACATGACTGGCAGTGCGCTTCGCACGTGAAGGACACGAGCGAACCCTTACTAGGACGTCGCTTGTTGACGGACTCCAAAAGAAGTGGTCGCGTGAACCATCGGCGGAAGCAAAACAGGACAGAGCGAAGAGTCCAAACAAGGCTCTTCGGTTTCAAACCATGTTCCGACGCTCCAGCAGAGAAGCGGACGTTCGACACTCACGATTGAATCTGGTCCACGTTCACCATGTTCTCCGTGTGCGCACGGACGTCAATCAGGACTTCGGCGTATCTGTGCGGTTGCAGTTGATACAGAGCGAACATGCGACATACAAAGTGACACATTCCATACCTGGTGCCGCCGTCGTCCGCGTCCTCCCAGCCACCCCAACCGTGGCCTGATTGCCCGTCATGGAGGGCGAGAGCGAGTCCACCGACATCCACACTCCGCCGACGCCCGTAGAGGTTCTCGGTCATGAAAAGGCGTCCAGGGTGTTTTGTCGTACAAGAGCGTCACAGAGAGAGGTGCGTAGGTGTACAGAAAATGAGAGATGGGTATGCGATACAGAACGGGAGGAGAGAGGGGGTGGCGGTCGTCGTGGGTGTCGGCGAGGACGAGGGCTCAGCCGGTGAGCGCGAGGGCTGTGAAACATGTGCCGCCAACATCCGCCGGCCGGGCCCTGCCTCGAGCACGTGGCTGGCGCCCGTACGCCCAAAATGGAAGGCCGCGATGGGTGTCCACTCCGCCACCCGCCACTGCCGTCACTGCCGCCCAGCCCGACAATCACTTCCCTCCCAGTCATGATCGTCGTGGCCTCCCCTCGCTGCACCGCTTGCCCTCTCCTCTCCCGTCTCAGTACCTTAAGACGTCGAGCTTTTCGGCGGTTGCTTATAACACCTGAAGTGAATGGCACGCGACAAAGATCCATGCCGCTATCATCCGAGGTCCAAATGGCACAACTCCCGTGGTCAGGATGGGCTAAATCCAAGAACTCACCGCTCGCTAATCTGCTTCCTGGAAGTGGAGATATTTGTATCAGTATCTCAATTCAAGCCGTCTCCCGCAAGATGTCGCATTCTAGAGAATAGTGGCTCGTCGCATAGTACGACCTTGAACAGCGTGAGTATCTCTGCAGGCCCCCCCCTGCAGGGTTCGTGTGTGATCGATCCAGATAGAGTTCTCTTACGACTCGTCTTCCCAAACTGCTCTGCGCGCGAGGGTCTGCCTCACGTATACACCTTCTTCTCCCCGCCCTCGCCCCGCAAGTGTCAGGTCTACCCCTACCAGCGCCCATGACACAGAGCTTCATGTCTCGGGACCCTCGCGACGATATGCGGCGGCCGCGTCTCGAGGTTCTCTTGGCCGCCGCTCATCCGCTCGCTTGCACCTCGCTACATAGGGTTGCACATCGTGCTATTGCCTCGTCATTGTATCTCGCGCCGCCAATGCTCTCGCTAGCAGCTCGAGGAAGAACGCCCTGCTTATCGTCTGAATTGTGCATCCTAGTCAGATTCCCCAGGACGGTCGCTACACCCCCTCCATGATGCGACGCGGTCGATACCCGCATTTGGGCTCGCGCCCCTGGACCGGTCCCACCATTAGCCACGGCGCTCGATGCAAGCCTCTCTGCAGGCTGACAGCCAATACGCACTGGATGGGGTCCCACAACGTCTCGTTGACTCATCTCCATTATGATTTTCCTCCGCGAAGAGTGGTGCAGACGGTCTCATCACTACGATACTACTGCTGGACCCTCACGGTGGTACCTGACAGTGTGAGTTCTGTCGACATCACGCACCCCGGTTAGGCTAGCAAGGGGCGTTCTCTCTCCGCGTGATCATGGCATGTCTCATTGACAAGTATTCCCAGGTTCTCCCATACCGCGCTTCGACTCGCTTTCCACAATCTGCGCAATAGTCAATGATCAATAATCCCATCATCACTTCGACCCATCGCATCGGACCGCGTTCTCCACCGAGGTGCTGAGGCAGTTAGTCGCCGGTTCTTCTCCGTCTTCCAGATTCTGGGGCACCATCGGCCGTTCATCCTGCGCATCGCGCCACTTTCCGCTAGACGAGCCTTCGCCGGTCTCCGAACCTCCCTGCACACACGGTGAGCGTATCACAGGGTCCTGTAGTGTACGTGAACGCTTCTCGCTCCGAAGTACGCGCCTCAAAGCGCGAAGGCGAATCCCGCCGCTTGCCACCGTACTATCGAACATCTGGCTTATTCCACCCAGCCCAAGTTACCTAGTACCGTCCACGCAAGTGACAGATATCGTCAGCGTCGTAACCAACTTGTCAGTAGATGAACAACCGAGGGAGACGGAGGCAATAAAATAAAAGGGTAGGCTACGCCATTCGCGCCCTGCACGTTGGTCGTGTGCGGCCAGACGCGGCGGTCATGGTCGGGCACTTGTGCGGCGCCGCCAGCAGGCGCGTCCGCATCCACATTCCCGGCGCGCTGGTGCGTAGTTGCGCATACTCTGGGTCTGGCGCTCAGGGGATGTCGGCTGTTCTCCGAATTGACAATCGCCCTCGCTGTGCCTGACGTCCGGCTTTCATTCGTTGGGAACATCGTGCATGTAACAGGCCTCAGTCAGGTGCGTCTGCCTCACGTCTCGTCCGCCGCTCACACACGTGTTCGAGCAGATTATTGTCCATAGTGTCCTGGGCACATTGGGTTGGGGCGCTCTGTCGATCGAAGTATCATATCCCCGCGGACGCAGTTCGGTGTTCGGCCGTCCTCGAGCAACGCTGTCATCTGAATTTCAACGCCGCCTATAATAGTCTGGGCGTGGTGCGGTGAGTTTTGATCATTGGCCCAAACTCATGGGTCGGCGGTCGACTGTGGTGGTCCCTGTCCTTCTGCATCTTGTGTATCTGGTGTTGCACTTGCGCCACATCAGAACAAGCTTCTGAATTGGAGCCCAGCAGTCGGTACCGATGGTGTTATTCGGTGCGTGCGCCACGACCCGACTGTATGGAGCTGCGTGACCCCTGTGGCTGGCAGGTCCACTATTCAGACATATGCACAAGGAGGGCCTGGCGTCCGGGAGGAGCACCGCGTACTCGTTCAGTGCTATAGCTCCATTCCAATCGGATATCGGATGTGTCTCAAACAATGCGCTAGGGAAGGGGGCGGGCTGATTCGTCTTCCGCAAGCCTCGTTTGTTTCTGCCAGCAAAGAAAAATTACAGCTGCACTCGGATCTAGTTGTGTCCAAGTATCCTTACATCAATATGTCGGCGAGACATGCTATCCATAGCGTTTCGACATCGCGGTCACCTCGTTCGGCGAACTCGTCATCACGAGCTCCTCATGCGGACGGAATGTTCTATTACTAAAGATATGTACGTATTCCGCAAGGCTTGAAGCCACATTCGATTCCATATCGCGTCACCCCCTGCCGTACACCGCGAGACTACCACCGTTGCTGATAGCTACAGTGTGGAGCATCCGATATCTATGCGAACGCGGCCGCAGCCGCAGTACTCCTGCATCCCGCGAATGGCGGAAGGCAGGAGCCCCGCGTCGAGTATAGCGGTGTGCATCGCGCTGCGCAAAGTTCCGCGCCGATCAAGGGAACCCAGCGAGCTCCGCCATGTTTCAAAGAGGCTGACCACGGCAGAACCGCGATGTTGAGCTTTCTGTGCGAGCGTCGTCTCCCGTGATAGCCAGGTTCACGTCATGCCGAGGCGGGCTCGTGAGGTGTGGCTCTGGCTCCCTGCTGCTTCGTTCTGCGGCCGACTCTCTGGATCGGTGGTGCGGTAGCCGAGCGAAGTGGTTGCTGAGTTCTGGTGTGTTCCGGTGTGAAAGTCGGCGGCGCAACATCGCGGAAACAGAAGGGGATCCCAGCCAGTGCTGGCGATCATGCCATTGCGAGAAGATGCAGCCGCCGTACGTGTGTGTGGTGCTGGCGGAGTGGTATCTACGAACATGTAAACTTCTACAGATCATGACGAGTCGTCGTACAGCTACAGTTTTACGAAACGAAACAACTACCGTGACGCAGCCCCCCCAGAAGCCCCGCGAACAAAGACAGCCCAATTATCCAGCTTGCTCAAAGTTCGCAGGACAGATGCCAGATGAATAGTACAACGAGACCAACAACACGCTATCGAGAACACTACACGTGCTAAAAACCGGCGAAACGACAGCGAGGCGACAACAAAAAAGACGACAGCGAGACACAGGACAGCAAACGTACAGAACTCGGGTAACAGTAACATGTCCGACTGCTCCGGCAGGCTGTACAAGGGATACACGCACTGAATAATAATCCAAGAAAACCGTCGAACGAACGCGCGCAACAAGTGCAGTGCGCCTTGCAGCCCTCGTGATCGTTCCAAAGCCGATCGCGGACCCAGCAGGTTGCACCCCCGCGCGCGCGTTCCTCTTGAGTCCGCCGACACCATCGGCGAAGAATGACGCACAGGCCCGTGGTGACGCCGCGCGCTCGATCGACGCCTCCCGCCGCCAGGCCATCTGTCACCCGCCCGGTGGCAGTCTCCCCGACCAAGATCGAACCGCCAGCTGCGCCACTGCCACCCCCGGCCCCGTCACGGTCCCCGTCACCACCGCCTCCCTGTCGCCGGCGACGCTCGCACGAGGCGCCCCGTCGCCTCTTCGCCGTCATGTGCACGCAGACGCAGCGTACGGCTCGAGCGCGAACGCCGGGCGGCGGTACCAGCCCAGCGCCTCGTCGCGGTAGCGCCCCGCCCCACCGCCGCCGCTCCCGGAGTACGGTGTCGGGCTCGGGCTCGCGTACTGTGGGTGCGAGGTGGGGGCGGGGGCGGAGGCGTGAGGGACGGGATACTCGAGCTGCGTGCGGCGTGACATGCTTGATGCATGGGCGGGGGCGGATGAGGAAGACATCAACAAGGGGACGCGCATCGCCGCAGAGGCGGACGCGGAAGACGTCGAGGGGTGCAGCGACTGTTGATGGTGTGATTGTTGTTGCTGCTGCTGGCGGTAATACATGTCGGTCGAGTTGCTGGGCGTGCTGCGCTGAGAGTAGGCGGACTGAGAGAGCGACGGAGACGGGATGCCCGTAGACGGCGACGAGACCGCATAGTTCTGCGACTGGCGGTAAAAAGCGGTCGGTTGCGGTTGAGGTAAGGGCGGCAAGGAGCGAGAGATCGACGCTTGGGACATGGACGATGGCCCCGATCGGTTGAACACTGATTAAACGAACCGTTGTCAGACGTCGGATGAAGAGCAACGACACGGATGAGTGCACTCACTGCCTGAGAGCGGCTGTACCGGGTATCCTGACGGCGAGTTGGATGCTGCAGAGACCATGGACTGCTGCTCGTTGAAGCCCACGCCCCAGCCGACAGCTTGCGCGGGGGTCATCACCGGCTGGAACGTAGCCTCCGTGTCCAACGACGCCTCGTCGTCAAAGACCTCCCCGTATACGTCCATCGCGCCTTCCGGCGCCCACTTCTCGTCGTCGTCCTCGAACACGTGCAAGCTCTGCTCCTCAGCGGACCACCGCGGGCTCTGGGGGACGAGGGGGTACGCCAGCTCGACCTGCCACTCGAACATGATCGGGGGCTCGCGGAGGGGGCCGACCTCGATGCCGATGGGGACGCTCTGGCTCGCGGCGCTCTTGACGCCGTTGTGCATCGCGAAGGGGTCGAGGCGGAACGCGCCCATGAGCTTGCGCATCTCCTTGCTCGCCTGGGTCGCGCGGAGGGGGACCTCGGGCATGTTGTCGAGGAAGGGGAGCGTCGGCGGCGCGTCGGACGCGAGCTCGAAGATGAAGCCGGACTCGAAGTCCTCCTCCTCCGTCTTGACCTGTGTGTAGGGGCCCTCCGGCACCTCGCCGACGTCTGGCTCAGGGTCGACGATGTAGAGGGCGCTGGCGGGCGCGCTCCCCGCGGCCCAGGTCACGCGCTGGAGACTAGGGATCGTGGGCGTGCTCGAGGCGGACACGTGAGAGAGGGTGGAGGCTGCGTAGGTGCGGGAGGAAGACGATGGGGAGGGGGCGAAGGCGTCGGGGAGGCTTGTGTGCTGGGGGTGTGGGGCGTATGCGGACGGGTAAGACATGGACTGCGAGGTGGACGAGGAGGAATATTCGTGGGCGGGTATGGATGCGGGGTAGGACGAGGAGGAGGCCGGCTGGGCCTGCCAGTGTGTCCTCTGGGTATCGGTCATGTAGGAGGCCTCACCGGCATGGTAGTCGCCCTGGACGGGACTGGTGCCCGCGCCCGTTGGGTAATACTGGTAGATGGTGGAGGAGCCATCTGCGTAGGCGGGGTAGGAGGCGGAGGCCATGGTGTCGGTGCGGTGGTGGTGGGGATGGGAGAACTGGGAGAGGGCCATATTACCGGGAGCGTGGAGGGAGAAAGGCAGCGGGGAGGCGGGGGGAGACGCGAAGGGGAGGGAGGAGGAGCGAGGCGGGTGTGGCTGGGGGCGGGGCCCCAGCGGTAGGGTGCGAGTGCTGGCCGCGGGGTGCTTTGATGATGGCTGGTCGAGGCACGCGGGCTTACGAGACGATGGGCGAGCCCCCGCAGAAGCCCCGGGCCGTGATGGTCTGCGACCGTGCGCTGTCAGTGGCCGTCTGCGTCTGCGCGCGTCGCCCCCTCCCTCCATCCACCCACCCACCTCCGCGCCTGCCTTATATAGCAGTCTTCTCGACGGGATCCGCTGCTAGCATGCTTCGCGCAGAGTCGCCCGCGGCATCCCCGCATGCTGCTGCGACACGCATCCAGCCCTGCTGCTCCTGCCACTGGCCGTCCCCCCCCCCCCGGCAATCGTTCCAGGATCGTTGCCATCTTGGTCGCCTCCGCCCGATCTGCTGCTGAGTTCCTCGCGGCGTCCAGATCGCCGGCGCACTTGGCGCAACTTCCCTTTCTCGGACGTCCGGCCGCACTCCGCACAACTCCGCTCGCCCTGTTCGCACCCCGCGAGCCTCCCGCCGCCCCGACTAGGCAACCGCAACGCCGGCTTGCAGTTCGGTGTTCAACGCGACTCTATACACTTGAAGGCATCTATCATGCGAGACAACAGTGTCGCGGCGTCTCAATCTCCCCAGCCCATCTTCTCTGCCCGGGCGGAAATCTCGGGCGTGGCCAGCGATCTCCTGCTTCTCCATTCCCCTGCACACCACTGGCAAACCTTGTGCTGGGACGTAATACGGGATCGCGCCCACCTTCTGGTACGCCCCATCGCACTCTCTTGGGCCCCCGACATGCTCGTCTCTGGATCCGCCGGCGCATCTCTCAGCCACAGCGTCGCTGCCAGACCACTGCTGTTGCCCCTTGCGCCCACGTGCGGGCTACTGCTCGCGCTGTGCGCCGACAGAAGGTGCGCCGCCTGTTCTGACGCTGATGCCCGTTACGTACTCTGGCCGCCACCGCGACCTCGCGCACAGTAGCAGAGGGTCCGTGCGCTGGATCTGTTCCTGGCCGTGGCTCGTTCCCGTACCCATGCCCATTCATTCCAAGACCCGCCGCCACGAAGGCAGCGGCGTCTTCCGCTCCATGAGCAGCGGTGGCTCGTCGATCATCGCAGGGTCTTGATATCTGTATCATCATCATGACTTCACCCCTGCATCACCCTCCTCGTCGAGGGCCAGAACGCGTCCACGCCCACGCGCCGTCCGTGCGCCTTACATCCGCATCCAGCCCGCGTCCCGTAGGTCGCCTTCTATTAGTCGGCTGCGCTTCTTTTCCGCGAGACGGGCTGCCGTAGGCGAGGGCCACGAGGCTCGCGACCGCCCAAAGGCTCCATAGCCCCGGGGTGGTCGCGCCAACGACGCTCGCCTTCGCCAGGGGAGTCGCAATAGCTCGCGCAGGCGGGCCTCTGCCTGCACGGGCCAGCAGTGTAATGCCGTGGGCGAGCGTCGAGGTCGGCTCGAGCCGATCGCCCTGTTCTACGTTTCACGCGGAGACGATATGGTTTGCAGGCCATAGTAAGACCCTTCGCTTCGAGTAGGCGTGGCAACGTGCCAGGCACGTACGGCAGCGTCTGCCAGCATGCTCCCGCGACTTTGGTGAGATGAGATCCAACAGGCATGGACGCGTCCCATCTCGTGCTTGGCTCGCGGCGAGATCGTTTGCGGGCTCGGGGCTCGGGGCTCGGGCGTAGGGCAGGGCGTCGGTCGTGTCTCGCTCTGTCACGTCCGTGTCCATCTCCTGCATCTGCTCGCCTGTACATAACCCGAGACCAGGGTATGCATCTCTTCGCTCTTCGCTCTTGACCGCGCCCTCCCGATGGCTTGATCCCGCCACGACCGCCGACCCGAGCCACGCCCACGTCCGCGCCTCCGCGGAACTGCACCGACCACCCGTCCACTAGTCGCAGCGCACGACGCACTCGCCACTCCAAGGCACAGAGCACGCGCACGAGCACGCGCCGCCGCAGATCGTCTTCACTGGGCCATCCGAGTTCGCCCCATTTTGGGCTACTCCAAGCAGGCCGCACGCACATCAGCGGTGCCACAGCCCGCCCCCGCGTTGTCCGAGCTCGCCCCCCGTCGCTCGCTCCCGTTCCTGCGAATCCTGCCGCGAACCCGTGGCCGTGAACCATGAACCGCTGTTGCCCGTAGTAAGCAGAGCGCGATCCGCCCCTCCCGCCGTCTTCCCTTCTCACTCCCTGTCACAGCCTGTCTGGCACCGCCGTTCCTCTTCCACGTGCGCGGACTCGGCCGGGGACGCACTGCGTCCGCATTGCAGTCAGTGTGGTTCGTACGTTCCGCGCAAGTGGCTGAGCCGCGCGATTCGCCGCGCACGGGCTGGCAGCTGGAGAACCGGCTTCCGAGCAGCGATCGGCCACCCGTGTACGCGCAGGCCCGTGCGTCTGGCGAGTGCTCCGCCCGCGGTCTGCAGGAAGGTGGAGTGTGCTTATGCATATTCATGCGCGTACTGCCCGCCCGGACGCCGGGGCCGCCGCGCGCCTTCATGCTGCTTCGGACCGGCCGTCAAACGTCCAAACGTTTCCGCATGGAACTCTTTGACAGGTCTCGTGAGCGACGTGGATGGCGTGCCTCCAGAAAGACTCCGTCGCCCTGGGCACGCCATGCCTGATAGCGGGAATTTGCGCTCACTGCCAGGCTTCTTTCAGTATTAGTGCGCTTGCCTTTGCACAGGTGGCGCGTTGGGCGCGCCTCCCAGTCGCCCGCCAGCGTTTTATAGCGGCGCTCAGCTCCCTCGCTCACCGGTGCGCGCCACATGGAGGACACTCGACGTGCTCACGTACGCAGACCAGAGGGGCCGACCCCACCCATCGGACGGGCGGTGCGCTCTTTGCAGACTACTCAGGACGGAAGCTACCACATTTCGCGCCAACCGCAGTCTTGGGTTTTGCTGTGGCCGACGCTGAAGCTTCAGGAATTAAAAGTGTCATCTGATCATCGGCATCGTCTACCCAGGCGCAGATCCGGTGAGGGTCAAGCTCGGGGGCTTTCCCCAGAGCGCCGCGAGAGGCTGGAAATGCTTCCGGTGGCCGCTGGAGCGCTCAGCCACAAGGCTCCTCGCACGACTCCGCGGGCGGTGGCTGAACGACTTTGCTGGTATGACGATGGCTTGAACACACACCGGCGGCAAGACTGGGACGCGGCGGAGCTGCTCAATACAGTGCTTAGTCCGGCTACTCACGGATAGCCTACAGACGATGCCGCGGGGGCTTTGTCCGCTCCTCCTCCTTGATCAATGCGTCAACGCTCCCCGGCACGGAGGGTTTCTACCGATGACCATATGACCATCGCGCAGGGACTCGACGCGTATGGCGCCCGGGACGAAGTGGACCCGCTAATACGTGCCATCATATGGAGGCGACCGGAACGGATGATTGAAGACCTGCGATGGAACAACAAGTGTGGTCGCTAATATGATCGGACGCGTGCCCCGCCAACCGTACCTCGGTCGACACGTACGAACCGGTGAGCGACAGGCGACTATAATGCCAGCCATGCATATCATGAATTCCAGAGTGCTTCAATCGACTTTGATTCGGCGCTAAAAAGCTAACTCACGTGAAGTAATTGATGCTGTCCCGGATTAACACCAGCCTACCCACTCACCTAGAGCACCCCGTAACCTTAAGCTTAGTATTGAACAGCTCCTCAACGTCCTCAACCTCAAATAACTCAGCCCACTCGGCCTGTTCCGGGTTTTTTCCTCGACCGTTACACTTGAGCTAAGTATCCGCGGTCGAGGATGATCCGGAGCAATGTGGTGCCTCCAAGTCGACGTCTCTGGTGCCACCGCCGTGCTTGGTACGTGCGCGTCTCCGAGTCGGTTGTCGCGGCCTTATCGATGTGCATCCCACAGAGCTTCCACCGCAGATCCTCGAGACAGACGAGTGCGACCACTCGTCGCATCTGTTCATCCGCAAGTCTGCAGGTTACTACGTGGTTGGCCGTCACTCAGGTAATCATGTCAGGGTACAAAGATAGGCCGTCGCGGTGATTCGTAGCGGTTTGTGGATAGAGCCACAGCTAACGGAGACCTCGCCGGCGGTCTGCATCCGATCGAAGGGATGTGCGTTCCCCTGTATCAGGCGGCGTGCTGTGGTGCGCGCCCTAAAATCACAGACGATATATCCTTGTCGGGAACGGCGGCGATAGACACCGGTGCAATCTCGTGCATCTTCTGGCATGGTAGGCTCCCCACTTCTGCGACGTCTCTGGTGCGAATGCGGTCTCTCAATCTCGTCGTCCAGGCATGCATCTTTTTGCTGCCAGACTGCCTTGCCGGGGAGGGGTTCTACGCGAGCTCCGAATGCGTCACAGAAGCCCGAGGCCTGCATACAGTTGAACCACCGGAACGCATCGCGAACCGGCGGCCGAGTGGTCAGTGCCATCTTCCTCGCCCCTCCAATTCAATCCGTGGCTGATCTGGATGTCCGGTACAAAGACCGCGTCGATAAGGGAGTCGTACGTCCCCCGGGGCGGCTGACTTCCTGCTTTGAATCCGCGCTGCCGTGTCCTCCTGGACACTTTGCTTCCAGAGCCTCTGATGACAGTCTTAGTCTCCCGTTTTCCTAGAGAGCGTGGCCATCTGCCGCGCCCCCAGTTGACCGGCATTGAGCTGACCGCCTTCCAGTCTCCTGCCCATCCGCTTCCGGGAGGTAGGGGACCCCGTCACGGTGTCGCTAGAGCAATTCAATGCTAAGTGACGATCGGTCATTCTGTGCTAACTCTAGTCATAACGTGGTATGTCTTATGTAAACTCTCTGTACCTTATTCCCCTCTACTGGCGAGGTAGAGGGGGATTAAGATTGGGGAGTTTCAGTTGGCGGAGACAGAGAGGGTCGGGATGAGTGCGGGATGAGTGCGGTGTGTGAATATTGTTACGAGATGATATTTAGCATTGCGCAAACTATTGACACGGGCCCCCTACCTCGCCCGAGTGGATGGGCAGGAGACTGACCGCCTTCGTGCATCATTTTCTTGGCTTCATGGTAGACATGTTGCATGATATATGTGATGAGTGTGAAGGGCTACTCTTCTTGAGTCCAAAGCCATGGCAGCTTCTGCACTCACTGTGACTATGGAGTCTGGGAACGGCGAATTCCCGAGTATGCTGAGCCGCGCAGACCATGACACTCCTACGAGTGTTCTCTGGCCTCCGCGGTCGCTGTGCACAATACCGAACACACCGCAATACTATTTTACTCTGTCCTCAGCAGCAGGACACCAACAGAGTAACCTTCCCCATCCGGACGCTCATAAATCAGATATCAGTGCTCATGCTTCTCCACGGGGATCGTCGCTGCCCATAGCGTATGGCTGTGTCTCCCGCACCGCCCTCAGCCGAATCCCCAGATGGCGATGAGTCATCCAATCCTGTCCACGTCGAATGAATCTCTCGTTTTCATCTTCGTGCTGCAGCCAGTCGGCCGGCAGGGTCTCCACGGCTGATGAGTCACAGTTGAGAGTATCTGGTCCTAGCTCCACTTCCGTACGGCTGGGTGACTGCAGATGGCACTCCGATGAGCACGCGAAGGCATATCGTGTCGACGGCCACGCGCGCCCCCGGCTACTCACTCCCTTTCCGTCGCGCGCGCTGCCTCTTTTCCGTGCGACGGATGGCAGGGAGTGATCGAATCAGGCAGCCAGCCTGGCAGTTGAACACACCGGCGGCCAGCGCTGTGCGTGGCGCTCTCGAACTACACCGGACCCTTTAGCGGCGCCGCGCCGGCAGTGTGTGCGGTGGCGGCTCGAAAGCGACGCGAGGCGTCCGACGCGTTCTGTTAGTTGGAATCTATCTCCAACGCATCTGTCTATCTGCTATGCGATTCGTATCGTTGCTGACGCTCAGTCTGATCGACCTCATCTCGGGTCATGCGCCGCAGTTCAGCTACGGCCCAATACGCGACAGCCTTCGCTGGAGAGCTTGAAGGCTACTCGAGAGAGGTATGTACCTGCGGGCCTTGCTGACAGCGTGCGCATTACTAAGCGTTCGATGGACGCATATTCCCGTGCCCTCGAAGGAATAAGCTTGAACGACATTCGTGTACGCCGGAACTCTCTTGCATCTCGATGCTCCAACACCGACGCTCAATCTTACTACCGTATCGAGAACGTATCTTCTCGCGCCGCTGGCAGGTCGTGCCGCTCAGTCACACGGGCACGCAACGAGGCGGTGTGTTAATTTCACCTTTTTCAAAGTGTCCCTAGTCTCGGGCATCGGGGGATAACATGGGTTTTCAGTGACAGATACGTACTTGCGCGCCGACCGGTGTAGGCTCCGAGGCGATGATCAAGATATCGATGCCGCCGCACACGACGCGCACGGCATACATGTCGCACCACACCCGATTTTTCTTGTGGGCGTCCGTGCCGGAGTCTGGCATTAGCCCCAGGACGGATACTGCCCGCCACGAAAGTGTCTTTGGCTCGCACCCCTTGCACTGTCTATCATCCAACTTACGTACTGTTACAACAGGACTCGGACACGCTCCGTGTACGCATGCATGAACACAGGCTATCTCCATCGGTGAAATTAGATAGCACCGTCTGACCGTCACGCAACTGGGTACAGTACGTAAACAAGATGCCCGCGACTCAACCTCAAGGATTCAAGCTCAGGCCCCGCAGCCACCGTGTCCCGTCGAACGAGGCGTCCGTCGGAACATGAGCTCGCGTCAGCAACGCAATTCTCATGCCACCCGGGCTCCTCCTCTGGTTCGTTTCGCGTCTTTCGTTTCCTCGTTGTTGGCTGACCTGTCATTATCGGCAAAGCGGCGCACACCTGTGCCGGTACCACGCCATTGGCTTGGTTCCCGGAGCGCTTGCCGCCGGGTTCACTTTGCAACGACGAGGCACTGTGCGTAGCAATACGCCTGCCCGCCCAATTGGTCGCGTGCACGTCGGTCACTGGCCTCAGATCGATCCACCGGTTACCAATTGTCCAGAAGCTCGCTAGGTGATCGCCTCGGTCATCCGTATCTCGCTGCTGCCAGTGAGGACATACATGCAACTGAAACAAGGATGTCTATGGGGCGGTCTTAGTCTCCGAGCTCCACCCCTCGAGGCCTCAGCCACCCCCGGGACGGCACCACGAGACCTTACGTACAATCCTCTCCGCCCCGAGCCACGTTGCTCAGACGTCCGTACTGGCTGCCAGTAGTGTAGCAAATAAGCAGCCACACGCGTAGTAGCCGGCAGGTCACTGGACTGAGATATGAGTGGCAATCGGACGTGGATCTGGCCTCTTCCAGCACCGAACATCCCTTTCTCTGGACCACGCCGGCAACTATGCACTTAAGCCTATTTAATGAACAGTGCTTCCAACGTGCGTAACAGTCATGTCGCTCTAGGAAGCGGGCAGGGGCACGGCTGAGAACGACGGTCGTTGAGGTGCATTCGCTGCATCTCACACTATGACGCCGTGGGTTTGTCACCGTCACCTGGCTGAGACAGTGTCAAGGTACGCAGATAGTATGCTTCGTCTGGTGAACCTCACCCAAGCTATCTGTACACGCACGATAAGCCTCAATCCAGTGGTATTTTGCCCGATTGTATGTATACGAGCTCGTTGATTGGAGCACCCCATGACCTGATCCTAGGGCTTCAATTTCAACCTCTATTACAAGGCTATGGGCGTTGCCTCGAGTTATGAACAGCAGCCTGCGAACAGCAGAGCAGGTGTGTAAACCTGCCAGCTTTATGCCGCGACGATACTCAGCACTTGAGTGGGCAGCACTGTGGTTAGCCCGAGCTTTCTGGTTACGGTGAGCGTTCTGTTCCGAATCAGCATTCGTATTTAGAATCTATTCAAAGTCTAAGGCGGCTGTCATCTCTCTCGAATTGAGGTCCTCTACGTTGACGTGTCGAATTCGGGTCGAGTCTATTGGGCGCTGCAGCATTTGACAATGTTTCAGTCGATATCTAAAAATTCAATTCAGAGTCGTCCATACAAGTCACGAAACACGCGCCGATTCAAGTGCCTCTCGACGTCAGACGGTGCGGGGTTAATAAGCAGGCTAGCAGTACTTGAGATGTATCGATAACCCGCATCGCGATAGCATGGGTACGACGCGGGCCTGCACTCCCGCATCCAGTATAAATCTCGTACCACAACGTCGTGCAGAGCCTCCCACGGGCACCACGTAGTGCCCGACAGGCAGGGACGAATCGCGCCACAGCGTCCATTCAACGAACTTTGCGTTGCGGCGTTATGTTCGCGGATCTCGGACTGAATCGAAGGCAGCGCTCGGGGCCTTTTTGCGTGCCAGTGCGTCACGGGGGACTGGCCAAGGACGAACTCTATTGGGCCTGCGATACGTTAAGAACCAGATATAGTACGTTTCCTGACACGAGGAGGAGCCATTGGAGGGCATCGAAAGTCGAACCGCGCGAACGCCTGTGGCCAACTCGGAAGGCATATTGGCCATCGCGCGTCACGGTTCAGCATGTAGTTGAGAGTATTGTTCAGCCCGTAGGTCCACGGGCCATCCTGAATGATATGGCAGCTGTCACCGAATGCGAACGTTTGATTGCTGACATAATCACGCCGCTGACTTGGACGCCTGACGCAGCGTCTCCAGGAAGGCACCCAATTGCGTCCATTGACGATCGCGCTGGCTTGATGACGTGAGATGTTTCGAACCTAATGCCAGCGTGTGTCCGACCATTCAGTCGCTCCGCTTTATGACGCCTGGAAACGCACGGGAGGTCTGTTCGTCGTAGATTTAGAATATCGACGTCCACGAGGATGCGCCGCGTCACCCTGTGGCAAAATGGCCATTCAGCGCGATCGAAGCCGGTGCGTGCGCCGCAGCGAAGAACAGAAGCAGGGCGCACCGAAAGCCGGGCAGATACTCCGATGCTCATGTCATCTCTCGCAGCGGGCTAGCCATCATGTACGTCAATGAACGTCATGCGGTCGAAACAGGCCATGTCCACTCTTGTCCGAAGGAACTTCGCGAGGACGAAGCCCGAGAGCACAGAAGCAGGCAGCATCTGAGGGTACAAAGAGACCTGTTGACGTCAAGAAGCGTCGAACGTCCCCAGCGAGAGGGCAAGGGGCTGCACCATACCCGCCGCCGCCGCAGCGGCCGAATGCGAAGCGTCGCGCTTCAACTCGATATGAAACCACGAAGCCAACAGGATTGACGGCATGCGTGGCGGCGCCGGCGAATAAACCTGGCTTGGTGCAGCTCGATCTCGAGGAACTGATGTGCAGCGAGGCGAGGCTACCTAGCCACGCATCCTTGCACACCCTCATTTTTGAGCCACGCTGAATTGAGTTGAACGAATCGGAAACATACCATCAAAGGGGGCGGGAGCACAAAGTACCTCCGATAGGCTACTTTCTTTGGAGCGGCGACATGCAAACGACCCCTAGGCAAAAAGCATCCTTCTGAGTTACGTGTAATACCGACGCCTGCTGTTGAATGTGGAAAGCATACTCACCTCGGATTCGGATAGGCTGTGAACACCAGACGACCGAGTTCCCGTCCCTGGAAGGTCGAAGAGAGACCAGGGATAGCCTCGGCTGCATCAGTCCGAGTCGCTAAAGTACTCGTTGCAGCGTAGATCTTTCAGGAAGGCATGTACTCAGTTGCGAAAACCAAACCTTCAAAGTCAATACTATCATTGACCGTGGATTCGGCGGACCCTAGTAGTCGGCACTTCCTTATAAGGCTCGAAAATCGTGCTAACCGAGGCTACCCGAGGCTACTGTGGGAATATTCTGCCTGCATCAGGCAACTCGCCGACTTCCAGGGTCCGCCGAATCCACCGTCCACGATAGTATCGAGTCACACTGAAGGGTCCGTTCGACTGAGGAAAAGTGCAAAGATGGCGAGGAATGTGCCAGGGCCCAGCATTCAGTCTCGAACCAGCCCACCGCGGGCAAATCAACTTGTTCGGACTCCGAAAATCCATAGAACACTCAGGCTGGTGGAGAAAAGATTCCTATCATACGCAAGATTATCCAAGGATCTACGACGCGTGCTCAGACAATGAAGCATTTTCTTAGCATGTTCGGTCAAAATCCCCGAAAACTTTGAATTCTCCGGTGAAAATTCAACCTGTTCGGGGCTGTATTGCGCCCCCGAACATGGCCACTAAAGGTTCTCCACCGCCTGCTTTGTTCTTAGGATGTTCGGAGTCTATACAAACTGATTTGCCCGCGGTGGCCGGTCTACAGGAGAACAAGCCGTCCACTGGGGTGGACTGTCTACGTGGAGTCCACTAGACTCCATGGATCACGTGATGTACAAACAAAGGCGATAAGAGCGATTAGGTCGGAGTGCCTCGATGAGGCTTCACGATTAATTCCGTCCTGATTGATTTGCTTGTGACTATTTTGCCTCTTTTGATATGCCGAACTCAAGCTAGAACATCAGTAACTCCTCCAAGGTATTTTTCGTCGGCATC